>JADBJO010031097.1:0-15000 GCA_016801955.1 Conus betulinus | reverse complement strand
GTTCTTTTGCCCCTTAAGCAAACAGAAATGCCAGGCATTATTCTGAATATTCCTGATGGGAAAATACCCCACATTGGATAGTGCAATGCGTAGGGAAAAGCAATGGCGTTTCAAAGCAACAATCCATGTTATAAAGAAGACATTGAAATGAGTTTCCTGACGGACAACTGGAAAAGAAATGCTTAATATGTCTTGGCCGTTCCTTCTGTCAGAGACCATTACCACAAATAACATCCTCACACAAAGTTCTTTTCTACTCTTTTTTTTCCCCCCCCAGATCTTTCTGCAAAGAAAAAAAGAGAGCATGGTATAACACCTTCTTTAACATTGCATGGCACTGCGAGATACGAGGCGCATGCTTCTCAGTCTTGATGACCCTCGACGATGGCATGATATTCTTGAAGCTCTTTACTACTTCCAGCCAGTTCTACTCCGTTTTATGGAGTTGAATCTCCGTCGTACACTTGTCGCTTCCCAGCCAGTACTACTCCGTTTTAACAAAAAATCAAAACCGATCCATTGGGTTGATCTCCGTGTTCCACTGGCATCTATTATTCTAAGCACTTGGACGACAACTACATATGATGGAACCATGTACTTTTTAAAACAAAAACAAAACTTCTATCAACCGATCATTGCATTATCTGTCAACCGATCAGTGTATCAGTTGCATCTATGTATGTATGTATGTATGTATGTATGTACGTATTATGTATGTATGTATTGTATGTATGTATGTATGTATGTATCTATCTATCTATCTATCTATCTATTCTATCTATCTATCTATCTATCTATCTATCTATCCATCTATCCTCTATCTATCTATCTTTCTGTCCGTCTATCTGACTGTCTGTCTGCCAATCTATCTATTCATTCATCCACCCATTTATCCATCCATCTATCTGGCAATGACAGTAGGTTTGGGAATGGCTGGTTTTTTCAAGCTTTCTTATGTACCTTTAACTGTGTGTTGCTAACAAAAGAAGACAAAAAGACCAGCTCCACCCTCTCTATATTACACACTCACTCACTTATTCCCATGACCTCTGGAGTCGTTGGAGGGACGTCATGAGGAGCCGCCATTTCCCTCCAGGGTCTTCTGTTGGCAGCCGTCGTGAGGAGATCTGGCATGGTCATTTTGGTCCAATCCTTTATGTTTTCGGACCAGCTCTTTTTCTGCCGTCCTCGTCTGCGCCGTCCTTCAACGGTACCTTGGAGGATGGTTTTGGAGAGGGTGTTGTGACGAATGACGTGGCCAAACCATGCCATATTCCGTCGTTTGATGGTTGCCTGTAGTGGTTCGTGGGGTCCAACTAGGTTGGTGACCAGGTTCCGCACATAATCGTTGGTCTTGTGCTCCTTGTGGGAGATGCAGGGTAGTTTCCTCAGGTACTTGGTCTCAAACGCCTGGATTCTTCTTTCTGTTTTGGCCATCTGTGTATGTCTCGCAACCACGTACCTGAATGGAGGCCACTAGTGACTTGTAGAGCCAAAATTTTGTGTGGAATTTGATGTTGCTCTTCCGCCCCGTGTTAAATCTGGCCTTTGCTGCTGATGCGGAGTTGACATTGATTCAGATTTCTGCTGTGCAGGTGCCATCTTTGGACAGGGTTGCTCACAAGTACTTCAAGCTGGTCACTTCTTCCAGTGGTTCACCATTCAAGGTTATGTTGGCACTGCTGTTAGTCGTGCTGTTGACCATGACCTTTGACTTTCTCTGTGCTGACCTCCATGCCGTAGGCACTTGCTCTTGTGACAGGTCTGTTTGTAAGATCCTGGAGCTCAGTATTGCTGCCCCCCCATGAGGTCGATATCGTCTGCGAAACGAAGGTTGCAGACCGGATTGCCGCCAATGCTGATGGAGGTGTTATGGTCTTCGAGGGTCTCTGGCGTGATTCTCTCCAGAAAGATGTTTTTAAGTACTGGAGATAGTAGGCCCCCTTGCCTGACTCTGACTGTGGTCGAGAAGAACTGGCCGTGCCAGCTGTTGATGAGTACTGTGCTGCTGGCATGTTCGTAGAGGTCAAGTCACCCAGGCCCTCTATATTTACACACATACACAAAACCCAAATTGTTGAGATGAAATCGTATATAAACATGCATCTGCTCTTGTATCTGTATACGAAATATCTTATTAAAAAAAAAAAAAAAAAAAAAGCAGCACAACAGAATATGTTATGAATCACAAATCATTATGGCACATGATAGCTATAGTACAGAACATCTACGCCAGGGAAATAAACAGACAAAAAAATTATGCAACAGTGAGACCCGAAGACACAGAGAGACAAAGAGACAGTAAGAAATAAAGCAGCAAATTGATAAGGATGACAGGAAGTGAAGTTGATTGTACGTTTCAGAAACTAAGACATTTACCAATATGTTCACTCGTTTGACAAAGTTATACCAACGGAGGTAACCTTTCATTGGAAACCGTCTAAAAACGGGTCCTGTGTCAGTGTGAGAGAAGACTCAGTTCTCATTGTTTTTTGTCGACAGGTATGCCAACACCTGGAAGTGGGGAAGTGGCGCTATAGCTTATTATATGCATCGATCCTTTATTCTCAATCCATATGAGTGTTCACAGGCAGCTATTTGTAACTTTGGAAATCCAAGACTAATAAGGGTCGGTCGAACATAGGATGTGGGTTTACAGGTTGGTACACTGGTTTAATAATTCATTGTGTGTGTGTGTGTGTGTGTGTGTGTGTGTGTGTGTGTGTGTGTGTGTGTGTGTGTGTGTGTGTGTGTGTGTGTGTGTGTGTGTGTGTGTGTGTGTGTGCGCCCGCGCGCGCGTGCGTGGAAGGAAAATAATGTGTGAGTCAAAGTCGTAATGATGATAACTGTATTACTGATAGGAATACTAATTATGGTCAACACATTGAAAAAATAAATTAAGACAGGGTTACTACCACTCTTGGTGACAATAAGGCAATAGTAGCTGTAGTATGGGAGATAGGAGAATGGGTTAGAGGATTCTTAAACAGCAGGGTCTCCGTGGCAACAGTCCCAGAGGCGAAGGCGATGGCGATGTCAATGCTAGTGGTGGTAGTATCAGTACTAGCAATAGTATTACTGATGATACTGCTAACAATCATTGTGAAGGTTAAGGTAATAAAAGCATGATACAGAAATATATTTAGAACATACATTTTTTATAATAATCATAATTAAAAAATGAATGAATAGATAGATACATAAATTAAATAAATGAAACATAAGTTGTGAAAAAAATAATGATGATGATGAATCCATAAATAAGTCATTGACAAATAGCAATGGTAATAGAATGAAAAGATAGAAATAATAGCAAATACAAGATAACAATGCTAGTAATAGTAATGTCACTAAAGCTACTTATACTAACACTAAGGGAGAGGGAAAAAAAATAGCAGCAACAACAACAAGAAAAACCAAGGAGACGAGGGGAGAGGGGAGGACAGGAAGAACAGAAAGGAAATAGAAGATATGAATTATGGGAAGGATGGAATCTAATAGGCATATTAATAATTCTATTAATAGTTTTGTTAATAATTGGGATTGTAACTATACAGTAATGGTGGTGATACTATAGGAGGTTAGAAAAGTGGTAAGCTGGAATGTTAGAAATATTGTAAAGAATATGCATTAATGAATAAAAATAGGATGGTAAAAAGAAGTTTTAAAATCAACAGATCTGTTTCGAGCGCTGGCTCTCCTTAGGATGGTTTTGGGTCGCCTACTGCCGGTGTTATATGGCCTAGTGTCACTGTTTGCACGTGCGGGTTGGCTGCACGTGTTGTTCGGTTTTTCGGTTGTTTACAGTTCAGGGTGCGTTTGCTGACAACGATTTCCATTTGTGCCTGCAGTTGTTTACTATTTCTACTTTAGTATTTAGGGTTGCTAAGTATGGTTTGCATAGTATTAACCATTTTTCTGTTGAACATAGGTTGCATCTTTTTGAAATGTTTTTGTATGGTGATGCCCTTTTTATGATTTTCCAGGATATGTTATAGTTTATTTTTTTGTCTTTAAGTCTCCAAATATATTTGCTCAGTTCTGTTTGGTTTTTGTATTTTTCTTTGTGAATGACTGTTTATGATTTGCATATCTGGTTTTGAAGTGATTTTCAGTGATCCCTATGTATGTTTCTTTTTCATTTTCTGATGTCACAGTGGCTTGGTATACAATGTTGTTATAGAGGCATTTGTTGCTTAAGGGACACTGTTCTTTTTTAGTACAATTACAGGATTTCCTTTCTTCACCCTTCTTTGCTGTGTTGCTTTTCATTTTGTTGGATGAATCAATTATGTTTTTAAGGTCAGGCATGCATGAATATGATAGTTTGATGGTGTTCTTGTTGAATATTTTGGACAATTTGTGTTCTTTTGGGAAGGATGCTGTCAAAATTTTGAAAAATTCTTTTCTACCTACGTTTGTTTTTACTCGTCCATCATATGGAGGGTTGTACCATGTGATTTTCCTTTTCCTGCTTTTTTTGTTTTTTTTTGTTCATGTTGTTGTCTGGGTTGTATTGTAGTTTGTAGCTGTAACCACTTTTTTTGCATGCCTCTTGGTATTCTGTTGCTGCATTGTTGAATACTCTTTCATTATGTGACAGATTAGATAATCTCTTGTTTATGCCCATGGGGTATGGTTTTTAGTATAGATGGTGGGTGGTTGCTACTGATGTTTACATAAATGGGTGTGTCATTAGGTTTCTTGTATGGTTTATATATGTGGTTGTTGTTCAGGTCAAGTGTTATATGTCTAAGTAGTTCACTACCTTTTTGTTTGCTTCGATGGTGATTTTTAAGTTATGGTTTTGGAAAATTTTGCATAGTTCTTTTTTCTTGTTTTCGATGGTTCTTGGATGTTGTGTTAGCGCGCGGCAAGGCCGTCGTCTCTGTACAGTCCGACTTGCTTTCCGAGTTGTTTTTGGATGTTGGATAGCATAAACAGTCCGACCAGTTCGCATGTTTCGGCACCATCGTACGATCCCAACACACAGACATAACAGGGTCAGAAATGGAAATCATTCTTCACACCAAGAAAACTTTACTACAGCAGAAATGAAACATGGATCAAGAAAACGAATAAAAACTCAACATTTGATGTGACCATGGGATCGTATGACGGTGCCGAAACATGCGAACTGGTCGGACTGTTTATGCTATCCAACATCCAAAAACAACTCGGAAAGCAAGTCGGACTGTACAGAGACGACGGTCTTGCCGCGCTAAAACAACAATCCAAGAACCATCCAAAACAAGAAAAAAGAACTATGCAAAATTTTCCAAAACCATGACTTAAAAATCACCATCGAAGCAAACAAAAAAAGGTAGTGAACTACTTAGACATAACACACTGACCTGAAACAACCACATATATAAACCATACAAGAAACCTAATGACACACACCCATTTATGTAAACATCAATAGCAACCACCCACCATCTATACTAAAAAAAACATACCCCATGGCATAAACAAGAGATTATCTAATCTGTCACATAATGAAAGAGTATTCAACAACGCAGCAGCAGAATACCAAGAGGCATTGCAAAAAAAGTGGTTACAGCTACAAAACTACAATACAACCCAGACAACAACATGAACAAAAAAAAAAAAAAAGCAGGAAAAGGAAAATCACATGGTACAACCCTCCATATGATGGACGAGTAAAAAAACAAACGTAGGGAAAAAATTTTTCAAAAATTTGACAGCATCCTTCCCAAAAGAACACAAATTGTCCAAAATATTCAACAAGAACACCATCAAACTATCATATTCATGCATGCCTAACCTTAAAAAAATAATTGATTCATCCAACAAAATGAAAAAAGCAACACAGCAAAGAAGGGTGAAGAAAGGAAATCCTGCAATTGTACTAAAAAAGAACAGTGTCCCTTAAGCAACAAATGCCTCTATAACAACATTGTATACCAAGCCACTGTGACATCAGAAAATGAAAAAGAAAAAACATACATAGGGATCACTGAAAATCACTTCAAACCAGATATGCAAATCATAAACAGTCATTCAACAAAGAAAAAATACAAAAACCAAACAGAACTGAGCAAATATATTTGGAGACTTAAAGACAAAAAAAAAAACTAACAATATCCTGGAAAAAATCATAAAAAGGGCATCACCATACAATAACATTTCAAAAAGATGCAACCTATGTTCAACAGAGAAAAATGGTAATACTATGCAAACCATACTTAGCAACCCTAAATACTAAAGTAGAAATAGTAAACAACTGCAGGCACAAATGGAAATCGTTGTCAGCAAAACGCACCCTGAACTGTAAACAACCGAAAAAACCGACAACACGTGCAGCCAATCCGCACGTGCAAACAGTGACACTAGGCCTTATAACACCGGCAGTAGGCGACCCAAAACTTATTTGTTTCCAGTTGTATTTTATCGGAGCTCTATCTGTTGCTTGTTAAAAATTACTGTTGGAAACTGTATGGTAAACACAGAGAGAGAGAGAGAGAGAGAGAGAGAGAGAGAGAGAGAGAGAGAGAGAGAGAGAGAGATAAGTTGAGCTTGGAAATAACACAACTGGGGTCTTTACTAGTAGATTCGCCAATTCTACCAAATCGCCTCTCTACTCCAAGGTCAGTAGAGATGGCAATCGCTATTTCCACTGGTACAAATGGCGATCGCCATCTCTACTAGTAGAATCACGAATTCTACTAGTAGAGATGCCGATTGCCATTTGTACCAGTAGAAATGGCGATCGCCATCTCTACTAGCAGAATTGCCAATTCTACCAGATTTCCATCTCTACTCTAACACACACACACACACACACACACACACACACACACACACACACATATATATATATATATATATATATATATATATATATAAAAGAAACTAATAAATTCCAAGGATAAGTACTGAGCACCATTCCAGCAACTTACAGAGCAGCTTGGTGTTGCAATGACTGCAAGAAATATTGAATTATAAACAAAGCTTGCTCTTACGTCTTAGATTGTAGAAATAGGGGAGTGATAAGCCTTCATATCTGCAGTGGTAGATAATTCTGCCTAACTAACAGTATGTGCTTGAGTGGGTGAATGGGGAATAATAAATGCTTCTCAAATTGAACCTTCAGCAAGCTTATAGTATCCAAAGGGCTAGACAATCTCCAATGGGGAGGAAGCTCACTAACATATAACTCCTGGTCAGATACCGGTATTTTGAAACCTGATTGTTTCTCCTCGGTGACCGTGGAAAGTGGTAATTTGACTCCTCTGCCTTTTATGTTTTAAGAAGAATGCTCTCCCAGAAAAGGTTGGGGTGCAATACCATAGTATGTTTGTTGAGGTTTCAAAAACCCAACCAAAGGTGCACCTAAGAAGCAAAACAAAATCATGAAAGAGTAAAAACAAGCAACTTTCTTGTGAAAAGTAGAAAATATAAAAAGATAACCTCTTGAGACACAAGTGCTGAGGGACAGTTCTTGGAATGAATCTGCAAGGAACTAAATTACAAGAAGCTAATAAATTCCAAGGATAGGTACTGAGCACCATTCCAGCACACACACACACACACACACACACACACACACACACACACACACACATATATATATATATATATATATATATATATATATATATATATATCAAAAAAACAATTAAGCATCAAAGACGAAGGGTTCATATGCAAGCCATTTTGTCTGGAAATCCATGTGGTTCATTGTTAGATATGAGTTATGTTTTTCAATTCTAAATCTGTATTCTAATGTTCTCAAAATAACTGTTAATTGTGAGATACTGCCTTCTAACTTATATTATATACATACTGTTTTGCCAGAAGAATAATAAAGAAGAAAATAAAATCAACTGCAATTATTGCATCAAAATCTAGAAGTATATTAAAGATTCTGTTAAACGTATATTCTGTGCATGAGTACATTTCTCTTTTACTAAAACAGTGAACATACCCCAAAAGCATTTAATGTAAGTATATTTCCAAAACATATGGTCAACAATGTCTTTAAATAAGCTGCAGAAACTACATTTATCGTCATCAGCTACTCCAATTTCTTTCAAAATTACGTTTGTTCCTAAGCATCGATGGATAATTCTCAGCTGAAACCATTTAAGCTTCACATCCGTTATTTTACGTACATTAAAGAAACACGATTCCCAGTCATGAATCTGTGAAAGTTTCATGTCCAATTTGTCACAGTATGGAGCTCTCAATTTATTATCGTTCAATATATCATAATACGTCTTTGAGCCTCTGTAGGTGGCAAACAATATCTTGTAACAGAGTGAAGGAATATTACATTTATTGTTTTCAATGGTAATGTCAACTTTCTGTATGAATTCAGTTATAGCCATCTTATATCCTCTAAAAGTAAGAAAATCAATATAACATCATATTTTTCCTTGAAGTTTCTGTGGGAAAGAAACTGACTATTATCATCAAAAAAAAGAAGAAGAAAAGAAGAAAGTGCAACATAATAGACACCTTTGTTTCCGAGCATTTTAGAAACAATGTATCTTTTTTCCCGACTTGAATACGTTTATCGTAGGATATTGGTTCTGCGAGTAGCTCAGTGGAATTTTTAGGTTAACATTTGTAATAAAAAGTGTATAAGCTTCAAGAACATCTGCCCAGAACAGGTTACATTTTGTGAACTCTGCGACAATTTCTGAACCATATTTACTCATAGGAGGCCATTGTGGAAAATTACTGACTAAAACTTGTTTCCATTTGTCGTTTGATCGTTCAGTTCTACGGATCCAGGATAATTTTAGGGATGCGATCTGTTCCTTGTCAGTGATCAATGTGTTTCCATCAGCAGTGAGCAGAGGGGATGATCTTGATTATAAATTTATTTCAAGGCATCATAAAAGTTCTTCATATCATGCGTGTCGTCATATCCTTTGGATCTCATCAGCTTTGTTGCTCAGCCATGCATCTTGCTTTCTTTTGTAGTTTCTCTTGAAACAATCTGCGTATGTTGCTGAATGCATCTTTTGGGAGGTGGACTTGTCATCACTGAGGTAAGCTTTGACAGAAGATGTTTCTCATCCAGCAGTATGAACTTGCACAGAATATACAAACACATATTTCATTTACAAACTATTCATCGAATTCTAGCAGTGCATTTTCTGAAACTTTTTTTCAATCTTAAATTTTCTTTTAATTTAAAAGTGTTTCTTTGTATGCCAAATCAAAAGCATTTTATACACAATAACTTAAAAAATCTTTTCGAGGCAACACTCATTGTTTGTAGTTATGTTCCTTTGTTCCTTTTTTAGTTGTTGGTTTGTGCTTGTCTAGTACTGACTGAATAATTTCTGCAAATTTGCTCACAAACCACTCACACTACCACCACACACACACACACACACACACACACACACACACATATATATATATATATATATATATATATATATATATATATATATATATATATATATATATATATTCGGGAAGGGTAGTAGGCTTTTCCACAATATCTGGATTGTTTTTGCTCATTGCACTCCTGTTCCGTATACATGTCCAATTCATGTGCTGGTTATCCACAATGTGGAGATATACAACAAAAGGAGATCCATGTGTAGACTTGAAATTTAACAAGGGAACACGTTTTGATATCAGCACACACCTCACTTTAATATGAAAGAATATAACGCTTGTACAACAGATTTAGCATCAGTGGTGTGTTGGTTTGTGTCCAGAAGGTATATACTGGGTCACAGGTAGTAGTAGGCTAATAATTCTTCTGAGTAGGAATTTTACCAGTGGGCAGTAGAAGCAGAACACACAGACAATACTGACCACCCAGACAACAAGGCTAAATATCGGACCTAGACTGATATAAAGGTAAAGTCCAAATTGATCTCCTACTTTCTGTACCACTATCAGCTCACTGGAACATGGGTAATGTAACAGGAAAGCTCCTGCTTACTTCCTGCATCATATTCCTCTATCAGCTCACTATTTGTGGAGATTCTATCCCACAACAGAAAGGAGACCCATTCAATATATGATTGTTTCCTCCTCCTCCTCCTCCTCCTCCTCCCTCTTCTCTGCTTCTTCTTCTTCTTCTTCTTCTTCTTCTTCTTCTTCTTCTTCTTCTTCTTGTGATATTCATAGAAAACTGGAACTTCAATAAACAACTGTCTCAGATTCAACTATGTATAGTACCAGGCCCCTCAGATGGCAGACACAAACATAGACTGGCCATAGGCTCCAGAAACTTTAATGTCACACAGTCTGCTGTCCCCATCATCGCATGTCCTCTGCAGCACGTGACTCGGATGATCTTCGCCTGTGACTCCCGCAGCTTGTGTAACAGGAAGCCAGAAAAGAGAGGCCTGTCATACACACTGATGTGCCGAACGTCTCCAGTACAGACAGTTCCTTATTTCACGTGCAAAACGACAGGAGAGTATATTCCTACAGTCTGGTGTGCGACTGGAGTCAAGACTGTGCCGATAACAGTGATGAGTCGTTTTGTCAGTTCCCTCCCTGTGTGGAAGATATGTTTGAATGTCGTCAGAGACAGGTGTGTTCCTTCTCTGTCTCTGTCTGTCTGTCTGTCTGTCTGTCTGAGAGAGAGAGAGAGAGAGAGAGAGAGAGAGAGAGAGAGAGATGGTGATGATGATGATGATGATGATGATGATGATGATGGTGGTGATGATGATGATGATGATGATGATGATATGATTATATAATCTTTATTTCCAAGGGTAACAGATAAGCAAACACATGTTTTTTTTTTTCATCCGGCCCTTGCCCCTCTAAAGGAATAATTAAGCATGACTAGCGACTATCAAGCATAACTACCGACTAAGACTTACAAAATGTGTAACAAACACACATATCTTCACAAATGCATTAACAGTTGATAGGTTGTTCATCCACTAACATTTAAGGCGTAGATGATTTTATGATATAATTACAGTTATTAATAAAACTGATGGTAACCATATCTCTCAATTTATCATTATCTGGTTTAAGAAAGGAAGCGGCATATCAGTTTAATATGCAGCAAAACATAGGGTTGCTCTGGTATATGTATTTTATCCCTAATAGTAATGGCCTGCTGTGAAATGTGTAATTAGTTTTTCCCTGATGGATCCTGCACTTTTGGTGCATCGGAAATATAGTGGAAGTGAATTCCAAACCACACAACCACAGTAAGATAAGCTTGATCTATTCTAGGTCTTGGAACCTGGAATTTGGTTGAATCCCTCAGGTGTTTTTGTTAAATTTAGACTGAAGAGTTTGTGGTGCTAATGCCGACACAATATTTTGCATTAGCAAACATTTGTTGACAGCAAACATTTCTTTTAGCAGAAGGGCCCCTGCTTTAGTATAATCCCCTTCACTAATACTAGACGATTTTAATAGAACTGTTTTGAGTGCTCTTTTGTAGACACTCGTAAGAGGTTTCATGGCATTAGCACTAGCATAATCAAATAGTGTTGAACAAGTATTGATTGAAGAAGGAATAGGTGCATGTAGGAATAATTTCCTGGCATGAAAGTTTAAGAAATGCTTAATCCTGCACAGCTGATATGTTTGTCTGGATATTGATTTACATAAACTGCGAAGGTGATAAGACCAAGAGAGATTATTATCAACATATATGCCTAGAACTCGATGGTTATCCACCGCTTCAATTTCCTGATTATTGACAAAAACAGATGGAGGCTGCGTGGTTATGTTTTGTCTTCTTTGCCTTGTTGTCAACATTTGTCTTCTTTGCCTTGTGTTTTGTTTGGAGATTCAGTGACATGTAATTTACATTGGAGAGAGAGAGAGAGAGAGAGAGAGAGAGAGAGAGAGAGAGAGAGAGAGAGAGAGAGAGAGAGATGTGCTTGGAGATACACGATGACCCTCAGTCATGGGGACATTTTGTTTGGTAGAAAATGTAGATGTCACTGTTGTCATAATCAGCGTTCTGTCTTCACCATTCCAATTTTCACACTTATCCTCGTCATCATGGTCATTATTGTTATACTGTAGCACAGCATATTATCATATCCTCTACAAAAACAGCAACACAGTATCATCATCATCATCATCATCATCATCATCATCATCATCATCATCATCATCACCACCACCACCATCATCATCATCATCACCATCATAGTTAGTGGCAGCAGCAGCAGCAGTACAAGCAGTAGTAATAGTAGTAGTAGTGGTGGTGGTGGTGGTGGTGGTGGTGGTGGTGGTAGCAGTCGCAGAAGTACTAGTAATATAGTAGTGGTCACAGCAGCAGCAGCAGCAGCAGCAGCAGCAGCAGCAGCAGTAGTAGTAGTAGTAGTAGTAGTAGTAGTAGTAGTAGTAGTAGTAGTCCCTGTTGTTCAGCCAGCAGTAGTTGTAAAGGTGGTAGAATTAGTAATGGTGATGTTGGTGGTAGAAGTGGTAGTACTAGCAGCAGAAGCAGCAGCAGTAGCAGTGGTAGCAGAAGGTATCAGTGGTAGAAAAGGCAGCAGCATCCACCACTGCAGCAGATGCAGCACCAGAGCAGGCACAGGTAGTAGTAGTAGTAGTAGTAGTAGTAGTAGTAGTAGTAGTAGTAGTAGTAGTAGTAGTAGTAGCAGCAGCAGCAGCAGCAGCAGTAGTAGCAGTACCTGCAGCAGCAGTAGTAGAAGCAGCAGCAGCAACAGTGGCAGTAGTAGAAGCAGCAACAGCAGCAGCATGTGGAACTGAAAAAGAGTAGAAAAGAAAGACAGAACAGCACTGTGTGTCACGTGCTTTTGTTTCAGTGCATACCTGTCAACAAAGTGTGTGATGAAGTTAGAGACTGCAAAACCTCGGAAGACGAAGAACTATGCAGCCAGAGAAACCTGAGAACCTATTTTAGGGAAGTAAGACCCCCAGCTCTAGTTAATTTTGTCGTGCCAGGTAGCTTCAGTGTTGTCCCTCTTCCTAGTAGTACAACAAAGTGTCCAGAAACACACTTCATGTGTCCAGTCTTACACTATTGCTTACCTGTCTACACTCGGTGCAATGGAATGAAGGACTGCCCAGGCCATGAAGATGAAGCTGACTGTGATGAATATACATGTCCAGGGTTTTATCGATGTCTTTCACCTGACAAAACAATCTGTGTACACGTGAAACACCTCTGTGACGGTATGCCTCACTGTCCACACTTGGACGATGAGCTTCTGTGTGAAGACATGGAAACCTGTCCTGACAGGGGTGTCTGTTATGGCAATCCTTTTTATCGGACTGAGCAATCTCTACATCTGCGTTACCTGGAAGCCAGAGGTACTGGGCTGACCTTAGGTGAAATCACCAATAATACCATGCTGATCTACCTTGGTGTTGGTGCATGTGGGATGACAGAATTATCTCCCTGTAGACTACCTAATCTTCATACATTTGATCTTAGTGATAACCTGCTGCATGATATCAAATTAAGATTCTTATCACACCTTAAAAATCTCAGGGAACTGATTCTTTCTGGCAACCCCTTGTCATCTAGCATTTCTAGTTTCAATCAACAATACATATTAACATCTGTACAGCTGTTAAATCTTTCCCGGGTTCAAAATCAGGATTTGAATTTACGCATGTGGTCGGACGTCATGCCTCAAATTCAGATTTTAGATTTGTCTGAGAGTGGACTGGACTCGCTGAAAGGAAAACAGCTGTTCAGCTCACTGAGAGTTTTGAATCTGCGTGGTTGTCCCACCTCTGACTTCAACCCTGACTTCCTGAAAGAAATGAATGAATTGCAGCAAGTCTTGAGTGACAACTTCAGATTGTGTTGTTCAGTTGTGTTGCCAAATAATTTCGCTGGGAAATGCGTGGCACCACCAATGAATGAAATGTCTTCATGTGGACATTTGTTAATGACAAGCTTCTACAAAGCTGTCGTGGCTGTTTTCGCTGTTTTTTTGCTTTATTGGGGAATCTGGGAAGTTTTGTATACCGCGTGCAAACGATCACGGCAAGAAAATCCAGAACTGGTTATGTGGTGTTTGTCTTTCATCTGTGTATATCAGATTTCCAAATGGGGATCTATTTGTTAGAGATCGGAATAGTCGATCGCATATTCGCTAACCGTTACCTATGGAAGGAAAAGACATGGAAACAAAGTGCAGCATGCAGAGCTGCGGGATTCCTTTCCTTGCTGTCCTGTGAGGTGTCCTCATTCATCATCTTTCTCATCACCTTGGATCGTTTCCTGGTTGTCCACTTTCCTTTCAGTCGCCTTCATTTCAGAACCACGTCAGCTCACGTGGCCTGCACTGTCAGCTGGGGACTAGGGGTGATCCTGGCCTCAATACCTTTACTCCCTGTGACGTCCCACTGGGCCTTCTACAGCCAGACCGGAATCTGCATTCCTCTGCCAGTCACCAGAGCTGACTTTCCTGGTCGACATTACTCTTTCAGTGTGATGATTATTGTTAACTTCATCATGTTCACAATGATCGCTGTCGGTCAAGCTCTTATCTACTGGTCAGTTAGAGTTCACACAATATCAGACGATAGACAGGTGAGTAAAGCACGTTTGGAGGGAACGAAAACCAGGCCCAGTTCCAATGAGTCAGCTATTGCTGGTCGTCTCCTGGTCATTGTCATGTCGGACTTTCTGTGCTGGTTCCCTATCGGTGTCTGTGGACTCTTGGCCAAGCTGGATGTCGCTGTATCAGTGGAGGTCAACACGGCCTTGGCCATCATTGTTTTACCTCTGAACGCAGCACTAAACCCATTACTTTATACCTACCTCGTCCTGCGACAGAAACAACAGAAAGATAAAGAGACCAGACTTCAGAAGTTTATTACCGCTCAGGTGAAACAGGCAACAGCGAGTTTCCATCACTGAAAATCCAATGGGACTGTAGCTATTCCCTGGGAAAGAAAAAGGATCATATTTGATAAGCTAGTGTATATGTATGTATAATAACAATCATGCAGCCATGCTTCAATGGTTCTCATATATGCCTTTATTTCAGGGGTTTTTTCACTCTGTTAACTCACCGGTAGAAACCTATCATCTCT
>JADBJO010031096.1:0-17121 GCA_016801955.1 Conus betulinus | reverse complement strand
CTGTGTGAACAACATGATAACATGGCCTCGTCAAAAATTATTTTGCATTATTCACTGTACCCACGCCAAGCAATGCTGAACATATGATCAGATATGTCAGAATATCAACTAAATAAAATCCTGGAGGAGGATAGATTTATGCAAGGTATGGACTCCAAAGGGTCTAATTCTTCAATATCATGTGAAAATTACATTCCTGAGTTTCAGTTCCTCCATGGGGGGGTTAGGGTGGGGTTGGACGAGAACGGGGTGGAGGCAGGACATGTGTCCAGGTTGAAAACTTCCCACGAGTTACTATTGGTACCTTCTATCATACGGAAAAGAAATGAACATGTTTGCTGTGACTCCTAAAAATGTGAAAACGCACCCCAAAGTCTATAGTTGGTTGGTAAAATGGGGGTATTTACTGCATTGCAAAGTTACCACAAAATTTTGCTTGGTTCTTGATCAGGAGTTTATCAGATTGTGAAATTGAGGTCACTTCATAGTGTAGTGTCGTCTACACAAGGGAAGATTGATAAATTTTTCTGACGGCATCACGGGTTAGATTTCTTCCACTTTTGTGGTTTGTATGACAGACTCCGTTTCGGAAACTGGATGTATTTATGCTAGATTGACAAAGGTTTGGAAAACCACACAACACCACACCATATCACACACACACACACACGCACCCTGCTCTTTCAGACCGGTTGTATGACAAACTGCAAATCCTGGCGTCATGCCGATGTTGACACACACAGCGTTTTGTACAAGGTGTTCGACTTTTGCGTGGAAGCAGTGGATGCACACTTCCAGGTTTATATTGGCTCATGCTGTGAGATGTAGCCTACACGGAATCGTGTAGTACTTCCTTGGTAATGTGAGAGTGCACTTATTTCAGATGTCTCAATACATGGGAAAAACTAGGGAAGCCTAGTTGATGTTGTTAATTCGATTTTTTAAAAAGCCTTTGACCCGTCATTCTCCGTACTCGTAAACGAAAAAAAATTACTGAAAGCTCTGTACAGTGGAAATGGGGTACAAATAGTAAACATAGACAGGAAATCACCCTCCCGACCAGACTAGGTCTGAATCGCATTTAGACGTGGATCTAGTAAATCGCAGGCTAGTTTTCAACATCCTCAGGGCAATCTTTAAGTGAAAATGCTCACAGGAACTGGTTCTTTTTATTTTTGTTCATTTCTCCTTCTGATCGGCATTGCTAAAGTATTACAAAGCTCTTACATCCCAAAATGTGTCAGATAATGCAACATTAATGGAATTGTTGGACGGGTAAAGGGTGATTATCAGAAAGCACTTACCTAATTACAGAAATTTAAATGGTCCAGTATCCTAAGTGTATAAGCTGTGAGTTCTGAGAATTTAGAACCAAATACCTTTTAAAAACGCTTCATGACAGTAATGCGTACATATAATCCAATCTTGCTACCGGCAACTTGTCGTGTGGCTACATTTTATTTATTATCTTTTTTGCTTGTCGTTTGCAAGGTTGCAGTTTAAGGTAAAGAGAGTAATGAATATGTTGATGGCTGCATGGGCATAAGTTTTAGCAAAGATGTTCTTCCTTTTTGTATTCTTCTTTTTCCATTCGTTCGCCCGTATTAACCTCCAGGGGTAGTTACACTGGGTGCACCACACTGAAGAACAGCCTTCACCAGGCCTCTCCCCCTCAGTTCTGTCATGCCGAATGTCAAGGTCTGGGCACTCTGCTGGGTTCTGGCTACTCTGCAATGTTGTACAGTGTCAACAGTGGGGGCGGGCGGGAAGAGTTTGCAATATGCCAAGAATAAAATGGAACAAAACACAACGGTCAGTTGCAAAGCTTCAACATTGCCACTCACACTATCCCTCAACCCTCTACCAGGGTAGACACAAAAACGTGTCGCTACGTAGGTCGAGAACCACACAAATGTACACGGAAGAGAAGTGTCATCATTGACCACCGTTTGAATGAAGAACATTAGGCACGGGGGAAAATTGAAAGAAATGATTAAGAGAGCGGAGGGGGGGAGCTGAGAGAGAGACGAGAGGTAATACAGACAGACAGAAAGAGACAGAGGCACAAAACATATTCATGTAAGAATGCACCTGCACGCAACACATACATACACACGCATGCATGCAATGAACTGCACCGCCTCGCACACGCACACAAAATGTAAACACAATAGGGGGGAGAGAGTAAGCCAATACAACCCGACAACGCATGCCGCACGCACCACATCAGCGCCACATCAACACACTACAGGGAGACAAAAGATTCTTGTCGGAATGAGGTCTGTCACAAAAAGCAAGCTGTCCAGTCTTTCCAGCATTTCCTTTCACCCACTTCACCATATCCAGACCCAAACCCTTGCCACCCCACAACCAGACACACTTCGCCTCATGTGGCTGTGACGTCTCTTCAGTCAATCGCCGCTTGATGTTAACTTATAGGGGATTCTTCACTCAGCTCCCTCATTCAACCATGCAAAAACTCTCCCACTTTTTTTGCCCACTCCATTCACTTCTGCCAGGGTGATACTGGCTGTGGAGGATAACTAAGGAAATGAGCTGGAGGGGGACAGGGGACTGGCTGGTGCTTGCTGAATGGTTGCCGGCCGGGGGAACTGGTGTTTTGTCGTTTTTAGCCTTCCGGACCCCTCACACGTGTTTGGGTCTGGCTCAAGGTTTTTGCTGTCATCTCACCGACAGTCAATTAATAAAACCACATTACCGGAGCTGCTCAGTTGTTCCGGAGTTAGCGAGGAAACCCCTTAATGCGGCATTGCAAAGAGCTACCATAACAAAAATCAGAAAGAAGTTTTGTTTTTTTTTTTTCCTGTGTGTGTTTCTTCTTTTTTCTTTGAAATGAAATGATTTTATTGAAAAATTAAAACTGTCTCTCATAACAAGTACTAAGAATTTGGCAGTTACTTTGATGTTTTACAGGAGATTCATGTTTGTTTTTATTTTTGTCTTCTGCTCAGCCCCCCCCCCCCCTCCACCCCAATCATGTACCACACAAAAAGAAAATAAAATAAAAAAAAAAAAACCATCCCGCATGCTTCAATCCCAACGCCATCTGTCAGCAATGGATGGTGTTTAACGCCTTTTTGATGGTCTCACCCCCACCCCCCCACCGCCTCTATTTCTTTCCAAGGGATGTATGGCCACTTGTTAGCGCACGCCTGCATGGAGCACAAATACCCAAAGAGATTTTTTAAAACACCTCCAAAGAACATCCACGATGCCAGAAGCGTGTGCACAGATCAGCGGTCGCAAAAGAAATAAACCCTCAAGCAACGTAAATGAAGAACCGCATGCAGCTGAAAAACAAGGGCTTGAAAAAAACTCTGGGAAGACCTGAAAAGTAAAACAACAGCTACGCACCCCTCACAAAGCCAAAGAAGAATCTGCGAGGAAGAGGAAGAGCAAAAAGAAAGAAGACACAACGAGCGCTTCTTCAGAGAAGACCCCTTCCAGTTTTGCCAGAACTCTGTTTGAGCAGCCAAAATCGGGACCCTAAGTGTGGACAAATGGGTTCTTAAGCAGCATACCGAGGAAATTTAACACTACTCGACCACAGAGCAAAAACCACTTGACATTCAGTTGTGTGTGGGCCCTTGAACACACCCGCAACGCAGGAAACAAATTAATGCCCCCAAAGCCTCCAACGGGTAGAGGAAATCAAAGGTGGTAAAACATTAGCAGACGCCCCAATGTCATCAGTTTTACAGGGCCAAACGAAAATACCTTACCAGCTGTACAAGAAATTCCCAAGATGTGGAGGTGGCTCCAAGGCTGCCCCGACTCAACTTGCGAGAAAACAGAAGATCAGGGCCAGTGGTGACGGTATTTTTTTAGTATGGTGTGGTACATCCCAAAGAGCAAACCTCATAGTGACGTCCTCAGCCAGCAGTTCAGTGCCTAATATCCTTACCTGAAACGTTGAAGGGAAAATTTCTTATCGGTCATTTGGGTGAGAGCAAGGCTCTGACCTAAGTACTCATAGAAACAAGTACTTGGATTGTGTGAGTCCAGAACCCCCGTGCTGGACCCAGGGCTGGCGGGATGTGTTAGAACCACCACGTAACTATGAGTGTGGGACGAATTCAAAGAGCTTAAAAACAGAAAAGAGGGGACCTGTGCGTAGTGTGGCTTGATTCTTGGCAACGATATTTGGATCCGACCCCATGAGGATGTATTTTTTTTTTTACAGTTGGCTCTTCAGCATGTACCATGTGCCAAAGATTATTTTTTTCAGATTCCGGGACATGTCAAGGATAGTACATTGCAATGGCTTCTCAATGCGGTCTTTGCTACAGGGAGTTACACAACAGATTGGATACCTCACCTGGTACATCCCCCCCCGTGGCATTTGCAAATGGGTTGTGCCCACCACCGTTTTCCCCCCCACCCACAATACTGTTGTGTTGGTTCAATTGAAGTTATTCTGAAACCAGCACCAAGCAACGCAAGACAACAGACCTTGGCGATCGGATTAACCTGTATGCCCCTTCTCAGGCCCCAACTCATGGGATGACACTTACAGGGCACCCCCCTGTTCATCCAGAGAACGCGACCCGTCATGGGCCACGGAGATGGTTGGATGACCCCCATACAGACCCCTCAGCGCTCCTCACATTCCAACCCCCGTTATTGTTTGACGTTTCCACAAATTTTATTGATCTTTTTATAGAAATTCACGGAGTGCTCTGTTTCCTGCCCCGAGCACACCAGGCACAATACAGTGGCTGCAATCCCGGTGGTCTTCGTTGGCTGCAGGCTCAGTGGTATTCTATTCAACCCATGTGTACATTGACAGAGCAGTCATAGAGTCCTTGGAAGCTGGTATGCTGATACATCTGATTAGGACCCACCCCCAAAGAGCCAAAAGCAACCAAAGAGTTATTTTTTTTTTTTCGTCGAACGAGGATTGGCGCACAGCCGTGCCCCGTGTGGGTCCCTGGACATCCCGGTTTTGCCGTGTCCCTGCAGTATGATCGATAACCACCAAGCTCCTCTGGCTTGTGGTGTGTGTGTTCCGACACTGCTGCACGCATAGGGAGAGGCAGTGGCATCCAAATATCCCCATAATCCGAGTTGTTGACAACCACCCAGAGAGAGATTTTTTATTGGTTGGGTTCACTGTTGCTCGAACATGCCCCGCGTACTTTGTGCCACGCAATAGCTGCCAAACTGCCCCTGAAATCCCCCTCTGGCGGAATGTAACGCAGGGAAGACTCAGACTTCAAAGAATATGCGGAGGACTCAGGGCCGAACAAGGTGGTCGAAGCAAAGCACAGACCAGCTGACAGACAGGCCAGAAACTCGAAAGTCAAGAGGCAGATGGTTCTGCAAAAAGAACGTCCCATAGCCAGCGAAAGAAAAGGACCCAAACCACCGACCAAACAAGACATTAGTTTGCCTGGGGGCTGACCAAATAGGATATGGGTGTCAAGGCCAAAGCGGTAAGCCAAAAGCCCCCACGACATGAGGATTCAGCGGATGAGTTATTTATAATTTAGAAGAATTTAACAAAAAGCCTTCCAAAAAAATGTCTTTCCGTCAGCCAGCACCACGCCAGCCAAGGCCAATGGAGCAATACCGTGGGTAGCTATCCTACAGAAGAAGTCTAGCCGAGCGAGACCCTCGTGAACATTGAACCGGGTGGGCCAAAACTCCCCCCCCCGCACCGCACAGAGCGCCTCACGGACGCCATACTGGGCTGAACCACTTGCTTGAAGGGGCTCCTGTCTTCTGAGGACTGTCTGCTGTCCACCGATCTCCACAAGTTTCCCGCTTCTTACTGTTAACAAAACCCCACACTTAGAGCATGCCTCACACCCTGCCTGTGTAGGTTAGCGACCGGAACTTAATTGTTCGCGATTGCTAAAGAGTACACAACCTAAAACACAAAAGCAGAAGGCACCGTTCGAATCTGATTTTTTTGTATATAATATAGTGAAAAAGTAAAAACTGCCTTGGTCCTAAACAATACTAAAATTTCGCGGCAGCTATTTGATGTTGACGAGATTTACCTTGTTGTTTTTGGTTACCTGGTGTTGCCCCCCCCCCCCCCCACCCCACATCCCCAACAAATGTAAATGACCCATACATACAAACCAAAACCAATAGATTGGTCATGACAATGTTCCAAAATCTGCAGCAGGATGGTTAAGTCTTTTTATGATTGTCGCAGTTTTCTCACAGTGCCACGGTACGAATATGCATTTTTGTCGTTTGTACTGGCTGGAACCGTGGTATGTGCTTTGATTTACAATCTGAAACTGTGACCATATTTGGTCCTGGGTTGATCGGATCTGGTTCAGGTTGCCATCTACTCACTCCATCGGCGACAAAATCTGTATGGCTAATGACCCTTTCGTCAGAGACAAAGAGCCCCCCTATTTTAATTGCCATGTGTAAGGTGAATGTTTTTTTTTCCCCCACTCTATCTATCTGTGTTTACAGCACACCCCCCCCCCGACACAGCTGGTCTGGAAAGGACCCATTTTTGTTTTAATTATGCTAAGTACAGTGCAGATCTCCTAACAATGTTGTGAACTGTCTGCCCCCTTCGAGTTTTATTGCCTAGTTTCTCAGTTGCAAGTAACATTAACACAAACACACACATCCTCGCTCCCTCCCCTTATGTAGCCTCTATTAAACGAGGATCATATTCGGCGCTATAAAGACTGGTCATTTCTAAGAAACTGGTTGCTTGTGTCAGCCAAAGTCTGATGCGTTAAGTTGTAGGTTTTCTTTAAACAAGCGCACACACACCACACACGGTCTGAACAGTGTTTTTTCTACTTAACCATAATACGGCTGTGCTTCAAGACCTTAAGCAGTAAATGTGTTATCAGTTTTATTCAGTTCGTCGAGTTTATAATGGATTTTTGGTTTGGTTGGGGTCTAGAGCTTTTTATTTGGAGAGGATTGGCGGAGTTTGGGTATTATATAGCTTCGGCAACGTTTAGGTCACGAGGACTAAATATTTTATGTTGTTATCCCAAGACTACGCCCCGTTTCCAACTTCCTGCGGTTGATTGACGTGGGGCATGTGATGTGCCTGAGCGGCGGAAAATAGGCCATTCCGAAATTTATGTCAGACTTGCGTATTATTTCGTGGTTTACATGTGGTTCTGAGAAAACAGTGAGGTTCTTATTCTCATAATCCTGGCACCACTAGCATTGCCAACTATACATTAGGTTGCAGCGTGCGCCCCCCGCCGCGACTCTCTTTTCTTTTCTACGCTACCATCTCAGATGCACCTTACCGCTCCAGCACATGCCCCATGTTACCCCTTCCCTGTTATCTGCGACCCAGGCCCCCCTTTGACGCGTCCCCTTTTATGCGCCGTCCGGCCGCCGCGACGGCCCTCCCGCCCCCCCGCGCAGACCGCGCCTCGCCCGCGCTCCCCCCCAACCCCCGGCCCGCCTTTACTAATATCACCCCTTGGAAGTCAACACAAACGTTGTACACTTTAACTTTTGTTGTGGTTCACCGTTATTTCGGATCGGTCGTCTGGACAGTGCCCCTGTACTTTTTACTCAGTCGAAAACCACATCTGCCGATACACCCGTACGCTTTACTGTTTCGACACCAAGCGCTAGATAACCCGTGCTCGCCCCTTTGGCAGGTAAAAATGAAGCAAAGACACGGTAACACTTGTCATCTGGGATCTTGCGTTAATGAAGACCTCATATTTTGATTCGCGCGTCTGAACCACTCGCGCACCGGCAAAAATCCTGCCACAGCATTCGGGCAAAGCACATGGCATCCACCAAATGCCGAAACTGGGACACGATCGGTCTTCTGGTGACCCCAGCAATCTTGGGATAACTGTGTCAGACAAATCGTGACATGTGTGATCCGTATGCCCATGTACGTCTTCCGCCCCTTGCGAGTGCGACAGGCATCGTTTATCCGTTCTTAGTTTCGTCCCCTATTCAGGTGAAATGGGTAAACTTTACTTTAACACAAGGGTGTTGCTAAATAATTTGCAAAAAGTTCATTAAATTTCATGTCCTTACTGATAATTTTTCAAATGTACAATTAGGCGTAGTTTTTTTCGCAAGCTTTTTTTTTTTTTTATCTCATAGTCAACTGATATAGGTACGCGGCTGTTACGCGGCTTATTGTCCTTTAGCGTCCCGACCCCGCCCTATAGCAAGTTTAGCCTATTAGCTATGGAAGACCCTAAATTGGAAATACCATTCATTGAGTGTGGATTGACACCGCCCGTATTGTCCCTATGCTTATAATCCGATTATGCAGCGCTCAGACTAAATGAAATTGAAAATAATGAGGGGACCAAATAGGCACAAAAAGCCTGAGGCCAAAAAGAATCCCACTATTACTCTATAAGTTGGATGTGGTGGTATGTAGGTCTGAAGGAGAGACACTACGCCTAGGGAGGAACTGACAATCCCCCCTCACATACTATAAACCACTGAGGGCACCGTTCTAGATGTGATGGCGTGTCAGTGACACAGCAATGCAAGTTTGAAGGCTTTAATTTAGGTTCAGTGTGCCCACCGAAAGGGATGCCTGCACTTTAACAGTTAACAGGACCAAAATGGACACTTGTGTGTTGTTGACCCACATTCTTAAACATTACTATTATATATTATTACTACCTTTTATTTTTGGCTTAGTACTTTTTTTTTTCTGCCCAAATGTAATTAGGAATTATTGTCAAGTGAGAGATCAAAGTGTCATTTTAACTGTTTTGTTGAAGGGGATTTGGATTGTAGTGGTTTGTGTAACCCGTAGCCGTTATCCACCCACACTAGTCTTATGATTTCTGTCAACCTTTGCGATCTTGGCATTGGGCGACCCTCCCCAGACCCTTCTGTATCAGACCAAGTTATTTTCAATGTAGTTGTATTAGCATATATTTAATCGCTGTAGAAATAAACCCTTTTCTTTTGTATAAATGTCAGTGTGTGCCATCACAGTTTCATAAACCGGTTTTTTCTCTCCGACCATTTGTTTTTTTTTCACTGTGATATTGATTTTTTTTTAAAGTTACTGAATAATTTTCTTTTCCCTTTCTTTTCTTTTTTTTTTTTTTGGTGGGGGGGGTTGGGGCCCTATATGTACTCCGCGAGCTATTGACTATGATGAGGATAAGATAGACAAACTGGTATTTTGGTTGGACCATGGCATGAGCTGTGGTGTCTTAGATAGGGAAATAGTTTATTTCTGAACTCGATACGTCCATTCATAATGTGTCCCCAGTGGGACACAGCATTTTGTGTCAGGGGCATACATATCATCTTGGCTTCGTCTTTTCTTGGCAGTTCCTTTTTTTCCTCCCACTGTAGATTTCTTTTTTGTTATAGGCCATTTGATATCCCCATGATTGGATTAGTGTCTGCTCATTTATACTCATACCCATTTTCTACAACAGTTATCTACTTGTCATGTTAGTCAAATAGTCCATGGAGTCCAAAACAGCCCTTTCTCCGCCCCCCCCCCCTCATTCCTTTTTTTTTTTTTTTTTTTTCCTTCCCCCCCCCCGCTCCCCCCTTTTCTTCTTTTCTTTTTTCTTTTTTTTTTTCCCGCATTGGGTAAAAACTATGAAGAAAACCTTCACAGTTTTCACCATGACGAATAGCTTGCCTCTGGGTCATGTGTGCGCCTTAGTATGGCTGATGGTCATAGTTATACCCACACTGGCTCGGTCAATTCACTTAGCGTCAGCCTTCAAACTAATATTGTGATTTGACCCAGTTTGTACTGGGGTGTAATTCAAACACATGTGGGCATTGGTATTTGGTTCAACCCAGTATAATAGTTCCACTTATAAATTGAATCAAACAACCCAGTGTGGTGCCCCAAAAGAATATCAACATTGTATTGTCAGATAATGTCGTATGTGTCTGTGTGTTGATTAAGAAAATTTAGTATTGTGAGCAAAGTTGTGTTTTTTTTTTTCCATGTAAGTTAAATGCCAAACACTCTCAGGTGATGGGAGTAAGATTTGGCACATGTGGTGTTTCATGAATTAGAATGGTGTCAGTATTTTTGTGGTTGCCATTTCATTAATGAGTTCTTAAATTATGAATATATATCACTTTTCAATTTCAGAAGAACTGTGTGCACGTGATCTGTGTTTGTGTGATGTGTGGTCTGTGTCTTGTGAGCACACATGCACACATGTTTAACATGTGTGTCGTTACACATGTGTGTGTTGTGTGTGTGCATTTGTGTGTGTGTGTGTGTGTGTGTGTGTGTGTGTGTGTGTAAAATGTGTGTGTGTACTCTCTGTGTGTGTGTGTGTGTGTGTGGTGTGTGTGTGTGTGTGTTGTGTGTGTGTGTGTGTGTGTAATTCCATCATTTTTAAAGTTTTACTTCCAAACCCGTAATTTTATTGTTTGAAGGTTTGAATGTGGGAATGTGCTTAGGTGTATTGTGTTGTGTGTGTGTGTGTGTGTGTGTGTGGTGTCTGTGTGTGTATGTGTGTGTGTGTGTGTGTGTGTGTGTGTGTGTGTGTGACTCTCTGTGTGTGTGTGTGTGTGTGTGTGTGTGTGTGTGTGTGTGTGTGTGTGTGGATTTCATAATGTTTTCTTTAGTGATTTCTATGTGTTTGTGCATGTGTAATGTTACATTGTTTGAATGTAATATATTCATATTTCAAACAAATAAGTCATCTCTCAAACAGGATTCAACAGCTTACCCGCCTGCGCACACGGAAACACACTCACACACCCACGCACATATGCACGCATGCACGCACTCACGCGCGCTGACTCACACATACACACACACACACAATAGCACACACACATAATCTGACACACACAGTCACACACACACACACACACACACACACACACACACACACACACACACACACACACACACACACACACACACACACACACACACTCAGATTCCCACTTAATCCCATGTGTGTGTATGGATGCATGCATATAGATGGTTTATGACCATGCGTAGAACTTCATGGGGGGAGGTGACATCTGTTTTGTAAGCATTCATATACTTGATCTCATTTCATGTAACTGATATTCATCTCAAACATGATTTGGCAACGATAATCTCCATCCTCCACACACACAGTGCCACACACACACACTCACAAACACACACACACACACACACACACACACACACACACACACACACACACACACACACACACACACACACACACACACAGGCTCCCATATAAACGTGCACACAGGTAACTTTTAAAAAACTTTTTTTTTTGGCTTCAGTATTTACAGATGCATAAATTTTGGATTTAGATAATGTGGTTCACATCTACAACAATAATTGAATCATTCCATCAAGAAAATAACTACTGATGGACTTTACTTCAATGGCCATGAGAAAGAAAGAAGATGAGGAAAAATACTTATGAGAAGATGACTGAAGCCTCTCCTGTTGATCTGTGAATTAAGCCAGCAATACCAAGAGTAGTTTCATAGGTTTATCTAATACATGCTGGCCTTTGTAACACAAGCCAACATTCAGACCTCATACTGGTCTTGGATTAGAGTAACCCCAAATGTATCAGACAATCAAGTATGTGACTGCTGTTTTGGCATGCGTTTGGTCTGATTTGATAGTTAAGGTATCAGTTACTAGAATTAGATTAGACTGGTGTTTGGTCAAATCATTGTTTTCTTTGCAACACAATTTTGTCGTTAGTGGTGCTTGTTTGTGTATGTGAGTGTGTTCTCTGAACTTGTGTTTTGTAGTCTAAATATAGTGCGGTTCCCTTTTCATGCAAATATTACACTGACAGGTAGAAGTTTTAAGTGTGTGCATGCATACACATGCGCTAGCACACACACACACACACTCAAGTTAAACAAATTTGCGAGATGGAAAAACATCCTGGCAACTTTCTCTGATATAAAAAAGCATATGAACAAGTATGGCACAAACGCCTCATGTATAAACTCAAAACCATTGGTATAAGTGGAACAGTGTAATAACTACATCAAAGTTTTTTTTTTGAAAATAGAGTGATTCAAACAAGAATAGAGCATAACATATTCTAGCACTAGATCATTAGAAATGGGACTTCCACAAGGATCAGTACTATCTCTGATTTTATTCAATATTTTAACTGCAGATATAACAAAAGGATTATCAAAAGATGTAATATTAGCACAATTCGCCGATGACTTATGTTTTTTGGATGAAGGTCACTTTTGAAAAGAAAGACTCCATTAAGGTCTGTCAATTACATAAATGAAATATCAACATGAACTAAACAAAATCAAACGACTTTTTACATGAAAATGGACTTTCACTTTCAGCAGAAAACGAATTTAATGCTTTTTAACTCTGATATGACTCTGAGAAACTTCCTCATTTACCCTGAACAGGTCAGTACTACAATACGCTAGTTCTGTAAAATTTCTAGGCGTTTATCTAACTTCAAAGCTTTCATGGAATCTGCATATTGAATACATTTTGAATACAAGCAAGGAAAAGTTTTAACTTTTTAAAAATCATAAGCAAACAAAAGTGGAGACAGACAAAGGTACCTTAACATTACTATCTTTTGCGCTTGTGCGGTCTAGATTAATTTATATGCCCAAGAAGTATTCTTTAGCGCCCCACAACACTTACTCAATAAACTACAAAGTATAGATTGCAAATCGTATAAACTGGCACTTGGAGTTCCTATACATACATGTACCATGGGAACATACTATGAAATTAGAGTTTTGCCTCTCAATGAGTTTCGAAAAGCGTCTGCATCTAAATTTGTTTTAAAGAACTCTTCACAAAATACTTTTTGTGCTAAAGAAGTATTCTTAAATTCAGAAACAGATTTTGCAAAAAGAGCTAGAAGCATAAAAACAACTTTATCCATTCAGACATATACTTCTACTCTATTGAAAGAATCAAATGTAAATCAAACTAAAACCTCGAGCCCCTTCTATGCACCCATTCCCCGAATGGAACACAGTCAAAGCTAAATTTTGATACAAATTACACTATACTATGTATAAAACGATTCTCCAAACCTTCTTAAAAGCCATGTAAATTGCCATTTGGAAAAATGTATAAAGATCACTTGAAAGTTTTTACGGATGGTTCAGTACTAGATGATCGTAACACTGGCGCAGCTTTTATCATACCAACCTTAAAAAGTGGAGAAATTGTATCATCTTGGGAAAAACATGTCGATTTTTACTGCAGAGCTAGTAGCAATTCTAATGTCTCTAAAGTATATTCTAAATTCTTCCACTAAAAAATTGTCAACTTCTACTTTGTAGTGATTCTAGATCAGCGCTTTCTGCTTTACAATCTCCAAATTCAAAGATTCGTATGAGATAATAATGGAAATAAAATTACGTAATGCATCTTCTATCAATGAAGAGAGTCAGTATTACTTTTTTGTTGGGTGCCCTCTCACTGCAGCATTTGATCCAATGAGAGGGGTTGACCAAGCTGCTCGAAGAGCAGCTCGCAACATTGAAGGCACAACTTTATGCAGTATGGATTTGGATTTGTCAGAATGTTGTGGAACGATAAATAAAGCATCAAACGACAGATTTAAACATTTATTGAAAAAACACAGATTGTCTATATTATAAAATGTGTGTTAAAACCAAGCCCTGATATTAGCCCTAAAACACAATTTAGAAAAACCCAAACTCCAATTTCCAGAGATGCAGAAAGCTTAATTCATCGCATGCGATTAAATTCACCTCGAACTAAATACTGCAAAAATATCTGATGTATGTGTGGGGAACCTCTCAGTGTAAGTCATCTGTTATTGGACTGTGCAAGAACAAAAATAGTAGTGCAAGGGAAGGTGCTGAAATTTTATCTGATGGATCGACTTCACTGAACTTGCCTTACATGTTGAATAACTATTTTTTCATGTGTTTAATTTGTAAACATTTCAAACAAATCTTAAATAAATGTCAGCGAACTGCCCAGAGAAACGTGGACAAACGAGTCACAAGACAAACCACAACGCGTTTCGACCTCTTAGGTCTTCTTCAGGTGCAACAAACATGAAACAAATAACGAAAATGCACTTAGCTTTGATCGCTTCTAAACACACAACACACACACACACACACACACCACACACACACACACACACACACACACCTCACACCCGCACACCCATCCACCCACACCCACACACACACACACACACATTATTTATTACAAAGCCCACTTGGACTATTCCTTTCAATTAGTTATAACTTAACTTTTTATCAGAGAATTTTTTTCAATACATTTGAACAAACACATGCTCATTGTAATCAAATTCAGTCATTAGTATGATGCCCGCTTACAACTAAGATACAACATGAGATTGCATTATACACACTCTTTAACTTCTCAACTATACGCTTTAATTGAGGTGTCCAAAAATGGAAAAATATGACCACGTCAACACTGGAAAATGTGCTGAAATGAAGACACCATTCAAAGGACTGCTTCCATCGTCAGATACACCTCTGGTGCAGAGACACAATTGAAGAACAAGAAAACTAGTTCCATTGGACATGGTGAAATTACTGTATTTCTTTGAAAACTGTGGCACTCTAAAAATCATATCGATAAACTTACCTATTCACACACACACACACACACCACACAACACACACACACAACACACACACACACACAACACACACACACACACATTTTCACACACACATACACACACACACATATACACACACACACTCACACACACACACACACACACACACACACACACCCACACCACACACACACACACACACACACACACACACAGTTTTCTCTCTCTCTCTCTCTCTCCTCTCTCTCTCTCACTCTCTCACACACACACACACAACACACACACACACACACACACACCCACACACACACACACACCACACACCACACACACTCACACACACCACACACACACACACACACACACACACACACACACACTGCAGCACACACACACACACACACACACACACACACACACACACACACACACACACACACACTCATAACATATGATTGCACGCACTCGTACTACTTTCATCATAGTCATACACTCTATCACTACAAACCGTCTGAAATCACTCTATGTGGGAAGACATTAAACAGAAGAACACACACACACACACACACACACACACACACACACACACACACACACACACACACACACACACACACACAACGACACACAGGACACAGACACATTCATACTTTAGTCATTGACACACACACATGTATACATTTACACTAATAACAGTTATTCTACCCCTGACCTCAAACTGCATCTCAGTGCTGCATACTGGTCCCATTCTCAGTTGAAAAAGAAAATATGATAGTGTATTATTCACATGATATCTCTGACCAGATATAAACAGTACATTAGTAGTTTGCATTCTCATTCTTAGATTCTAGCAAGACTGGATAAGATTATTGTCTGTACACAAAACCTTTAGTTCCACATTAATTGGTGCATGTAATTGATTCTGCTGAGAATGAGCCATTCAGTTTATCATAATTCACACCTCACTGGAATGTTATCAGACCTCTCCAGCAAGAATTCATCAGCCAAACTCATCTTTGATTGACTCTCTTCAGTTCTTTTCCCTTCCCTGGTGATCGACGGTTTTTTTCTTCCCGGAATTATGGTATTTCGAATAACATTTTTGTTATCTGAAGCAATGTATCACCTAAAAAAAACCCGAAATCTAGACACATTCATCACAAAAAAATATTATTATTTTAGAAACAATGCGCAGAATGTTACAAAACAAAGAATGTCTGTCATGCAAAATGCAAAAAATATCAAAAATCTTTTGGAGCTTAAGTGTTGCATAAAACAAAAACAACACACACATCTGATCAAAGAACTGCAGAGGCCTTCCTTGTTGAAGTAGGAACAAAATACAAAACTTTGTGTCTGCTTCCATATGATTATTGAAGTGCATCTCACCATTTCTGTTAGGTTTGAAAAATTTATGTTCCACCAAAGTCTGCCCACTCTTTTACTGATAACAGGATTTTTTTTGCACTCTGAAATTCAGAAGAGAGAAACACAGTGGAAAAGCATTGAATTTCTTCTGCACTGAATTGAAATATAACTGTTTGTCTTTCTGTCACAGTCTTGAAATTTCATCCTTTAAAACAATTTTTTTCAAGCAGTCTTTCACATAATTCACTCAAATGACATTTTTGCCTTTTTCAAGCTTGCCTTTTTCTCAGCAGTGGGTGTACTCAGGTAGTGGTGATTTTTAGAGGATGGGGGGTGTGGAGGAAAGAAATTGGAATACCAGGAGCAGTCAAGCCAGTGTTTTAGGAGGTTCTGTTTTTATTGAGAGCACAGAGATACACATCTTTTTGGAGTATTAAGTATTTGGACCTGATCATGGATTAATCATTAATGAAAAGCACTTCAACGGTTTCAAGATGTTGAAAATTCACTGGGAGAGAATATGAGATTCGTGCGTGTTTATGACAAGTCTAGACTGAGCTGCTTACACATAGATCTACAGGTTTGGATTCTGTCTGCCAATTTCTGACCCCAACAATACATGTTGCCTGTGGTAGGCTGATTGCACAATGCTGAAGTTTTTGTGTCAAATTATTAGAAAGAAAGTGCTAGTTTCTTATGTGAAGAGCATGTTCTTAGGGTTTCTGTTTTATTTCTTAAGATTTTGTGACGCTGTTCATCAGCACAACACCCACTAACTTGAGGAGCCACATCCTAGATTAACTCATTCTCCTAAAGCAATGCTACATCCAGCGCTAAAGTCACAGCTGTTTGCTATTCTGCCCAAGATGTTCCATTGCCAGTCTGATAAATATATGTGATGCTAACAGGAGGCCTAAGATAGAGATCTGTCATTTGCTTAGACTGGTAGTTCATGTTGTATGTTGATGGATGTGAGACAGCTGTTCTACCAGTCTCTTCAGTTTGATGGTACTTGGTCAAGTCTGTGTCATCAGCGGGTGCCTGGAAGATGAATGATTGGGTGTGTAGAATAGGAACCAAATCTTCAGCCATTTTCCTGGAAACTGGCTGTACTGTTTTCTGCTCTGATAAGGCAGAATTTAATACTTATTCAAAACATATTTTTTTCACAGTTTTTCCCGTACAATTTTGGTCCCTTATT
>JADBJO010031095.1:0-17122 GCA_016801955.1 Conus betulinus | reverse complement strand
ACTCTCTCCTTCTTCCCCCACCTCTCTTTCTCTCTCTCTCTCTAAATTTTCCGCTGTAATGTTTGCCAAACAAGGAGAAATCCACGCGGATTGACCGGACTGACGCAAGCCAACCTCCACAGCAACCCCATGAATCTCGGACACTTACTCACTGACAGCAATCCAGCATCCACATCACCCCATGGATCTCAATGACAACTGAGTCAACTGACAGCACGCCCCACTACCCGAGCACCCCATGATCTCAATGGCCACTGATTCAACTGCAGCCAGCCAACACCCACAGCACACCATTAATCTCAATGGTCCACTGATTCAACTGACCGCAACCAGCACTCCACGCACCCCATGATCTAATGGACACTGAGTCAACTGACAGCAAGCCAGCACTGTCCACAGCACCCCATGAATCTCAATGGACACTGACAGGACTGACAGCAAGCCAGCCCTCCACATCACCCCATGAATCTCAAAGACACTGATCCACTGACAGCAAGCCACACTCCACAGCACCCCATGAATCTCAATGGACACTGAGTCAACTGACAGCAAGCCAGACAGCTGCCACGGCACCCGCATGAATCTCAATGGGAGACACTGGACAGGACACATGAGCACTCAACATCACCCTGATCAATGGACACTGAGACGGACTCGAATGCCAACACTCCACACACCCCAGATCTCAATGGACAGATGAGTCAACTGACACGAGCCAACACTGCCACGGCACCCCCATGAATCTCAATGGACACTGAGTCAACTGACAGCAAGCCACACTCCACAGTCACCCCATGAATCTCAATGGACACTGAGTCAACTGACAGCGAGAAGCCAACACCTCCACAGCACCCCATGAATCTCAATGGACACTGACTCAACTGACAGTGCAAGCCAGCACTCCACATCACCCCTGAATCTCAATGGACACTGACAGGACTAGACAGCAATGCCAGCACTCCACATCACCCCCCCCATGAATCTCAATGGACATCACTGACTCCACTGACAGCAAGCCAGCACTCCACAGCACCCCATGAATCTCAATGGACACTGGACAGGACTGACAGCAAGCCAGCACTCCACAGCACCCCATGAATCTCAATGGACACTGACAGGAACTGACAGCAAGCCAGCACTCCACAGCACCCCATGATCTCAATGGACAACTGAGTCAACTGACAGCAAGCCAGCACTTCCACAGCACCCCATGAATCTCAATGGACAACTGAGTCAACTGACAGCAATCCAACACTCACTCACCCCATGAATCTCAATGGACATGAATCATCAATGGCAAGCCAGCACTCCACAGCAACTGAACAGCAAGCCCACACTCCACAGCAAGCCCAGCACCCACAGCACCCCATCTCAATGGACACTGAGTCAACTGACAGCAAGCCAACACTCCACGGCACCCCCATGAATCTCAATGGACACTGACCCAACTGACAGCAAGCCAACACTCCACATCACCCCATTCATCTCAATGGACACTGTTAGGGACACTGACTCAACTGATAGCGAGCCAGCACTCCACGGCACCCCATGTGAATCTCAATGGACACTGAGTCAACTGATAGCGAGCCAAGCCACTCCACAGCACCCCATGAATCTCAATGGACACTGACAGGACTGACAGCGAGCGCAGCACTCCACGGCACCCCATGAATCTCAATGGACACTGACTCAACTGATAGCGAGCCAGCACTCCACAGCACCCCATGAATCTCAATGGACCACTGACAGGACTGACAGCGAGCCACACTCCACAGCACCCCATGAATCTCAATGGACACTGACTCAACTGATAGCGAGCCATCACTCCACGCACCCCATGAATCTCAATGGACACTGACTCAACTGATAGCGAGCCAGCACTCCACGGCACCCCCATGAATCTCAATGGACACTGACAGGACTGACAGCGAGCCAGCACTCCACACAGCACCCCATGAATCCAATGGACATTGAAGAGAGTGAAGAATATGGCATGTGAAAAGGCCAATATTTCCCCATACGGCTATCCCGTTTTTTCTCTCCTTGTTCTTCATCAAGAGTGAGAGTATCATTGTTTTCGTTACTGAAGAATGACGGATTTCATTCCAGCATAAAACAACAACAACACAACAACAACAACAACAACACAACAACACAACAACAACACCACCCCCACCAACAACAACACAAACCCCCCAAAAAAATAAATGATGAACGGACAAAAAACTCTGTTTGATAACATCGGCGGTACGTTTACAATGATATTATATGTTTGTATCATCCAGGTATTGTTTTACTCCCTGCAACTGAGCATGCACCGCACGCACGCACTCACGCACGCACGCACGCACGCACGCACGCATGCACACCACACTCACACACTCTGAACTGAGAGAGACTGATAGAAATACTGAGAGAGAAACAGAGAGACAGAGACGTAGATCCAGAGAAACGTGGATAGATCTGATCTATGTCGGGTAATACTAGAAATATTTAATGGTGAAGGTAGGAACGGACAGCGCGAAAATGAAAGTAAATAGAGAGGAAGAGACATGAACAAAAGCAGCCACCCCAAAATGAAATAACATGATACTGAATCACGTACAATTACATTAAACTAAATTTTCAAGAAAAGGACAGATAAGACAGAGACGCATGGACGCAGAGAGAGAGAGAGAGAGAGAGAGAGAAGACAAGTAGAGAGAGAGGGAGATAGTGTAGGAGGGGTGATCAGAGAGAGAACAGAGACAGAGACACAGAGAGACAGAGAGAGACAGAGACAGAGAGAGAGACAGAGAGAGAACAGAGAGATATTAATTCAACCTTGCTATAACCTATATTCACCTGTCCTGGCCCTCTTCCAAACACACACACACACACACACACACACACACACACACACACACACACACACAGACGCACACACACACATACACACACACATACGCACACACACAATCACAACTTTTAAAGATCTGTTAGTAAAGACTATGGTGCCAGTGTCTTCCTGCACACTCCCCCCCCCCCCCCCCCCCCCCCCCCCCCTCACCCTCCCCCACCGCTCCCCTTCCCTTCCTTTTCCATTATTGCCCTTCTGGTTGTACCGCTGACAATAGACAGAGTGGCCAATCCTCTCTACAGCATACGGGGCACCAAGTAAGCGATGACCATCCACTGACAATATAGAGAGTGGCCAATCCTCTCCACACATACGGTCACCATACCAAGACCCTACAGCGATGACCATCACTGACAATATAGAGAGTGGCCAATGACCTCTCCACACATAGTCGGGCCAATCTCTCCACCAATGTAAGCGATGACCATCACTGACATATAGAGAGTGGCCATCCTCTCCACACCATACGGGCCACCAAGTGAGCGATGACCATCACTGAACTATAGAGAGTGGCAATCCTCTCTACACATACGGGCACCAAGTAAGCGATGACCATCACTGACAATATAGAGAGTGGCCAATCCTCTCTACACATACGACGGGCACCAAGAACCAAGCGATGACCATCACTGACAATATAGAGAGTGGCACAAATCCTCTCTACACAGACGGATGCACCAAGTAAGCGATGACCAATCACTGACAATATAGAGAGTGGCCAAATCCTCTCCACACATACGGGGCCACCATATATGGTAAAGCGACGACCATATTATAGGTCTGTGTAGCTACCCCCAGACATACCGTAATATTATAGGTCTGTGTCCTACCCCTCAGACATACCATAATATTACAGGTCTGTGTCCTACCCCTCAGACATACCATAATAATATTATAGGTCTGTGTCCTACCCCTCAGACATACCATAATATTATAGGTCTGTGTACTACCCCTCAGACATACCATAATATTATAGGTCTGTGTCCTACCCCTCAGACCATACCATAATGTTATAGGTCTGTGTACTGCCCCTCAGACATACCATAATATTATAGGTCTGTGTACTACCCCTCAGACATACCATAATGTTATAGGTCTGTGTACTACCCCTCAGACATACCATAATATTATAGGTCTGTGTACTACCCCTCAGACATACAATAATATTATAGATCTATGTACTACCCCTCAGACATACCATAATACTCCGATATACCATAATATTATAGGTCTGTATACTGCCCCTCAGATATACCATAACATCGCTCCACAAGTGTCGATGTACAGCAAAATCAATTGTCCAGCTTCAAATGAGAGAGAGAGAGGAAGAGAGGGGTGTGGGGAAGAGGTAGAGTGACGGAGAGAGAGAGAGGGGGGAGAGACTGATGGAGAGAGAGAGCCACATGAAGAGAGAATGAATGAATGAATGGTTTTATTGTGATAAGCTTTACAAAGCCCATTCACAAGGGTGGGGAAGGGGAGAGGGGTAGGGACTGTGTATAAACAACAAAATCATAAAAAACATGACCAATACATAACAGGAAAGATCATCCGGACGAGGAATCCAGATCACGGAAAAGCATCGAATCAATCAGCACCGAACATTAATAGTACGTATCAATGTGCCCCCGTCTCATTGTGCCCCCGTCTCATTGTGCCCCCAGTGTCGTCTCATTGTGCCCCCGTCTCGATGTGCCCTCCGTCTCGTTGTGCCCCCGTCTCATTGTGCCCCCATCTCGTTGTGCCCCCGTCTCGTTGTGCCCCCATCTCGTGTGCCCCCATCTCGTTGTGCCCCCGTCTCATTGTGCCCCCATCTCGTTGTTGCCCCCGTCTCATTGTGCCCCCGTCTCGATGTGCCCCCGTCTCGTTGTGCCCCCGTCTCATTGTGCCCCCCATCTCGTTGTGCCCCCGTCTCATTGTGCCCCCGTCTCGATGTGCCCCCGTCTCATTGTGCCCCCGTCTCATTGTGCCCCCGCCTCATTGTGCCACCATCTCGTTGTGCCCCCCTCTCATTGTGGCCCCCGTAAGATAACTGAAACAAAACTAAACTGAGGATATTACATCACTGACTACATAATCTCTCTCTCTCTCTCTCTCTCTCTCTCTCTCTCTCTCTCTTAACAAACACAAGGAAGAACACCAACCGTCTCACTTCAAGGTCGTTTGTGCATCCCGGCGAAATTGTATACACCACTTATACATCTGTATGCAATTTCGGCCATTTAAAAAATCGTATAATAACTAATAACTTTATTATCAAACATTGAAAATAATGTATCATTTGCAAACTGTATTCATTGAAAATCAACTCTTGATAAAAATAAAGACATAAAACAATGAAAAAAGAACTTTATCTTTGAGATACAGTAGACTGCCGTTATCACGCAAATCTTCAATCAAGGGGCAAAACCAGGCTCAGGACCCACACCGTGATGACGCCTAACTTTCGCGGGCTTTGAGGAAGTTTTTTTTTTTTTTTTTTTTTTTTTAGGCTTGCCTACGTTATAAGTATGCCATGGGAATTCCCAATGCCCTTTCATAGGATGGACGAGTTTATTACTTAAAAGAGGGACGAAGGGTTGCTGTTTCAGAGGAGTAACTGACGAGACTGGCGAAATTGCCTGTGGGGCGAAAATGTAACAAGGGACCCTATGATGAGCTAGCGGAATCACCTAGTTATACACATCAAAGTCATCTACGTCATGATGGCGGCTCTTCAAAGAAAAGAAGAAGAATTCAACGCCGCGTCACACATGAAAGAAAATCCTGAGTATATCCCGTCACTGAACTCGAAAGCCAAACCGCTAAAACTCAGTTTTAAGTATGGCTTTCCTGGTGAGAGGTGAACGCGGTGGAAAAGTTCTCGCATGGAGAGGTTACAGATACACTTTTCATAAAAGCACTTCAGATGGCCAGTTAGCTTTGGCGCTGCTGGCGCCGTGGGCAGTGCCCCGCGAGGACAACAACAGATGTGTTTGACACAAATGAGGACAACCCAGATATCCGTGTGGTTTTTCAAGCTTCCTGCCACAACCATCCGCCAGACACGGATTTAGTGAATAGAGCTCTTGCTCGGGCGGGAAGCCTCTGAAGACCCAACCTGCCCAGCCAGGCAGATATACCACGCTGGTGCTCACCGGTTTCGAAGAGCTGCTCCTGGTGGCGGTTTTGAAATGGCGCTGTGGGGACCCATCCACTTCGAACTTCCTGCCGCAAGGGTGTCTGGCTGCTACTTTCACTTCGCGCAATGCTTGTGGAGAAAGGTGCAGGATCTCGGACTTGCAGAGCCGTACCGCAACAACGAACGTCTACGGACTTTGATCAGAAAAAGACCATGGCTCTAGGTTATTTGCCTCTTGCCTTTGTCAGATCGTCGTTCCAGCAGTTGCTGACATCACACAACACACAGAGGCTCATCGCAACGTACCCTCAACTTGACGAATATTTGCAGGACTATATGTTCCGCACTTACGTTGCTGCCGACGCCCGTTTCCCTCCTGGTGACTGGAACGTGCACAGCCGAGACATGGACCAGAGGACCAACAACCACGTGGAGAGTACGTATATCATCATGTTTTAGCTACAACGCAGTCCTCTTGCTTTCAGACTCCTCCCTTTCTTGCTTGCCTCTCTCTCTTGCCTCATGCTGTTGTTGTTGTTGTTGTTGTTGTTGTTGTTGTTGTTCTTCTTCTTCTTCTTCTTATTTTTCTTCTTCTTTGCTTTCTATTTGTTCTTTTTTCGTTTTTAGTACAAATAGTAGGCCTATCACTAATAATCCACTCCTTCATAACTGGTAATTGGACAAACAGAAAGGTTAAACTTAAAATCTCATGGGCTGCGAAGTTTAGTGACTATAGGTTTGAATAACGTAGCTTTAGTATTATCTTGACCTTGCATAAAGGTCACCATATAAAGTACGTCTTAGAGCGTCTTCCCATAAAGTACCAGTGTTCTAAATTTGGTGAAGGTAGCTTTAATAGTTCCCTAGAAAATCAACTTTGAGTTTTCGCGGACGGACACGGTGATGTCATTCCATTGCCATTTTCCCCCAAGGCCGTTAAAGCCGCATTCACCAAATTTGGCTTATTCATGGTATGACCTAATTGAGCATACTTTCTTTTTGATCTTGGCCCTAGGTCAAGGTCACAGTGACTGACGGAAAATGACACAAACGACCACCACACGCCGACTTTGTTTACTCAGGTGAGCTAATTAAAGAGAGATGAAAATGAAGGAAGAAATCCTCTCATTTTTTTGCCAGGCTACCACAGAGCGCTCAATCAGCTGATGGGGGTGAGGCATCCTAACCTGTGGCACTTTATCCGATCCCTGAAAGACTGCCAGGCAGAAGCAGAAGGCAAGCTGGTGTCAGCAGAGAGGGGGACACTCCATCCCCACGCTGCCGTAAGTGGCGGGTTCTGGAGGCCCCAGATACGACGACTGCATGGGCAGCTGGAGAAATGGTGTTCGAGATTTGCAGTCGTTCAGGGGAGCTGTGAGCCATGCGCTCTGGCACCCAAGTGTCTAGCTACCTAGCTGTCAGTTTCAACACACTGTTGTAACATCAAGATTTTGACCTTTTTTTTTTTTTTGTAAATGTGTGTATAGGCTGCATTTAGCCTACCTGTGGTGCTGATTTTTTTGGCAATTTATGTACTCAAATTTTAGTAGTTTGTTTCATTTGACAATGTAAAGAAAGCATGACTATTGTGAATGCAGAAAGTAAAATTTCTGGTGTTTTTTTTAATATGCTTTTTTTTCTGATAATGTGAAAGTTTGCTTTGGCTTTTATCTCATTTGACTTTACAAGAAAAAAAATCATAATTGTGTAGTCTTTTGTTAATTTCTTTAATTTCTTCATTTGCCTTTTGCTATCAAAAAGTTTCGATATCAATTTCATAATGCCAGTTGTGAGAAAGAGCATTTTGAACAATGGTTTCTTTTTATTCTCTCTTCTTGTGTTTGTATTACTAGCGTACGATGCTACAATGAATGGTAAAACCAATATCTTTGAATTGTTCGCCATGGCTTGAAATTGGTTTGATTTCTTTCACTCATGAATAAAGGAAGAAATTAATGCAAAAATCAGTTTTCATATTTACTATTTTGTCTTGTTGTTGTCTGCCACACTTATCTGGCCCCTTCCACTGGCGTTAGACCCAAGCCGCACAATCCGATCTGTCCTTCACACACACACACACACACACCCAGGCCCCGGGGGCACATTGACATGAAAGGTGGAATTGAATAGCCGAATGGCTAGAGTCGCGGACTTGTGATCGTAAGGTCTCGAGTTTGAACCTCGCTCGAGGAGGAAATTTTATATCTTCTGAGTTGCATGTGCTCTGACTCCATTCCCGAAGTCTTTCGGATTTAGGCTGTAAAAACAAGGTCCTGTGCGTGAACGCATGTATCAATATCGTGCACGCATGTAAAATCCCACTCCTGCTTTTCAGGAACAGTTGGCCTATGCGTTTCACGTAGGCCAGTGTGAGTGGATGCCACGAAAATAACGCATTCACTCGGCTACTTTGGCGTGGTCGAGAGTAAAAACATACTGGGAGTGTATGAGATAGAGAGACTGTTTGTGATTTCTGTGAATGACCAACGTGAATGGCTCCAGGTCGATAGATCCCGGGGTCGTTAGATCCCAGGGTTGATAGATCCCAGGATTGACAGTTAGTGTCGATCAATACAGCTAACATGCAGCAACTCCTCTGTCACTAATACACTTTTACGTCCAGCCATAAAATGTTTACTTGGGGGAGTTTATCTAAAATTAGTAACACTCTTTCGCGTCTGTGACCGTGTGTGTTTGTGTGTGTGTGTGTGTGTGTGTGTGTGTGTGTGTGTGTGTGTGTGTGTGTGTGATGACAATAGGCTGCGATACAGCTGGATTGAATTAATGATTTTTTTTTTTTTTTTTTTTGCTGTCTCATCTTCTGTGGTACCCCCAGTGGCGTAAACCCCCACGCCGCTCATTCCGAGCTCCCCCCACATATCCGATCTGGGTTTGTTCTGTCTCTGTCCCAGTGCCAGGAGTCTAAAGGCTCTATCAATGTTCAGTCGCCGTGAGGCCACCGACCATAAGCACCCGCACTGCTGCCGAGTCACTTCGGTGGTGTTCAATAGTGCCTGTTCTGATTTAACATACTCAGGACACCACCTACTAAGCCCCCTACTGACGACAATATTAGCTTAGTCGCGGAGCCAGACTGAGTGAGGGTCCTCTGTGGCTAGGAAGCCGTCACTACAACCGCCCAACGACAGCCCCAAAGACCCTCAAGCGCTGAAGACTTTGACACAAACTCACCACAGATATGGAAGCGAAGGGAAATCGGAACTGAGATCACCATGAGAGCAGGGCATGAAAGGCCACACAAGCTAATAATTTTTTTCATTATTTCTTCAATGAGGGATGAGGGTGATTTTAGATGATGCCATGGCGTTCCATTTTTTTCCGAGACTACTTGACAGGGCAGTCCTCAACGCTTACTTCCATAATATATCCTGGCGTCAACCAGGCCCGAGTGACACAGACACCTGCAGTGTTGTCATGAAATTTGAGCAACACTCTCGGAAGCGCATCCGTTAAGTAGATGAAACTCGACTGTGTGGTCCCAGTCTTCCCATTTGAGCCCACGGCACGCTCGGTAGGAGAGCCGGCGGCGAGACGAAAAACCCATAATTACTCTGATGGGATTCGAACCCACGACCTCCCAGCCCGCAGTCCGCGACGCTAACCACTACGCCACGGGAGCTGATTGAATTTAATGAAATTTTGCACTTAGGTCCGTTGTCACCTAAAGAATTGAATCATGTCATCACTGCATGTCATCATAGACGGGGTCACAATGAGACGGGGGCACAATGAGACGGGGTCACAATGAGACGGGGTCACAATGAGACGGGGACACAATGAGACGGGGGCACAATGAGACGGCATTTTGGGGGCACAATGAGACGGGGGCACAATGAGACGGGGGCACATTGACATGACCCCTCGTGGTCACGCAGCCTCTCACTTCTTCCTTCAAGGAAACAAGCAGTCATTCATTTTCCTTGTTATTTCTTCCAAACATGTCATGACGTCTCCTATTGTAATACTGTCGGCACGTGGTGTCGCTGACATACTCAAATCAAAGGAATCTTCACAATCACTGCTCAGTCAGTCATTCCTCCGACCGCTGGGGTCGTTGGGGGTGGGGGTGGGGGGGGGGGGGGGGGGGGGGGGGGGGGTGGACTTGATGAGGCAGCCGCCGTTTCTCTCCAGGCTCTTCTGTTAGTGGGCTGTCTTGAGGAGATCTGGCATGGTCATTTTGGTCCTGTCCTTTATATTGTCGGACCAGCTCTTTCTCTCTGCCGTCCTCGTCTGCGCCCTCCTTCAACGGTACCTTGAAGGATGGTTTTGGAGAGAGGGTGTTGTGACTGCTACTATCTATCATACACATGTTCGCTTCTGCGACAAAGGCTTCGGTTACACGTTGAGCTGGAGTCTGTGTCGTAGTTATTAATGGACTGTCTTTTTGTCTTTCGGTATCAAACATCTTCTACATAATCTCCATTAACACTTTGTGTGTCCACATCACTGTCATTGTGGAATTGTAATGAGGGAACAACAGTAACTGACTCACAGTCTATGTCACACTGTGCCATGTCCATGCGTGTTTCACCGCCAGATGGTTCACTTGGTGCAGGCGAAGATACAGTTGAGGGGTGGTGATCAGAAGACTGAAAGATGTCAGCACAGGCGGCTCCATTGATGTTGTCATTTCTGTCAGTGTTGTATGACAGACAGGGTGGGGTTGGCAGGAAACAGACCGGACGGGGTCAGTACACATTCACTTGCCTTATGTTTCCTGTGTTCCTGGGCCCTTTGCCTGTCTCTGTTGACCTGGGATGCACATTTTCTTCTGAACACAGCACTGGGAGCTTTGGCTGGCACGGCAGGGGAATGGTCGGCAGTCGTTTTCAGTCTGAAACGACAACAGTCTGATTGTCTCTGCCTTCAAGTTTAAAAGCTGATAACATCATATCACGCAGAGCGGTGTTCAGGATAGTTTCTACACTTAATGGAAGATCTTTTACTGGCATTATTGTAGTTTGGTTGTAAACACAGATAAATTTGACCAGAGCTATGGGAAGTTCGACTTGCTGGCAGCTAGACAAGAGAAGTCACTCACACATAAAGAGAGAAAGAGAGAGAGAGAGAGAGAGAGAGAGAGAGAGAGAGAGAGAGAGAGGAGGGAAAGATAGACAGACAGACACACAAAACATACATACAGACAGTGAGAGAGAGAGAGAGAGAGAGAGAGAGAGAGAGAGAGAGAGAGAGAGGAGGGAAAGATAGACAGACAGACACACAAACATACATACAGACAGTGAGAGAGAGAGAGAGAGCTCAGTCTCCTCACCCCCTCCTCTCCTCCTCCTCCTCCTTCTTCTTCTTCTTCTTCTTCTTCTTCTTCTTCTTCAGATGTCTTCTAAAAGAAGGGAACCCGAGATCATGGGTATAGCCAACATCCCTTCAACACTCCACAGCACCAACTGAATTTGAACCACCCCATAGCACCAACTGAATTTCAACACTCCATAGCACCAACTGAATTTGAACACTCCACAGCACCAACTGAATTTGAACACTCCACAGCACCAACTGAATTTGAACACTCCACAGCACCAACTGAATTTGAACACCCCATAGCACCAAACTGAATTTCAACACTCCATAGCACCAACTGAATTTGAACACTCCACAGCACCAACTGAATTTGAACACCCCATAGCACCAACTGAATTTCAACACTCCATAGCACCAACTGAATTTGAACACTCCACAGCACCAACTGAATTTGAACACTCCATAGCACCAACTGAATTTGAACACTCCACAGCACCAACTGAATTTCAACACTCCACAGCACCAACTGAATTTGAAACACTCCACAGCACCAACTGAATTTCAACACTCCACAACACCAACTGAATTTCAACACTCCACAGCACCAACTGAATTTGAAACACTCCATAGCACCAAGTGAATTTGAACACTCCATAGCACCAACTGAATTTGAACACTCCACAGCACCAAGTGAATTTGAACACTCCATAGCACCAAGTGAATTTGAACACTCCACAGCACCAACTGAATTTGAAACACTCCATAGCACCAAGTGAATTTCAACACTCCACAGCACCAACTGAATTTGAACACTCCATAGCACCAAGTGAATTTCAAACACTCCACAGCACCAACTGAATTTGAACACTCCATAGCACCAAGTGAATTTGAACACTCCATAGCACCAACTGAATTTGAACACTCCACAGCACCAAGTGAATTTGAACACTCCATAGCACCAAGTGAATTTGAACACTCCACAGCACCAACTGAATTTGAACACTCCATAGCACCAAGTGAATTTGAACACTCCACAGCACCAACTGAATTTGAACACTCCATAGCACCAAGTGAATTTCAACACTCCACAGCACCAACTGAATTTGAACACTCCATAGCACCAAGTGAATTTCAACACTCCACAGCACCAACTGAATTTGAACACTCCATAGCACCAAGTGAATTTCAACACTCCACAGCACCAACTGAATTTGAACACTCCATAGCACCAAGTGAATTTCAACACTCCACAGCACCAACTGAATTTGAACACACTCCATAGCACCAAGTGAATTTCAACACTCCATAGCAGCAACTGAATTTCAACACCCCATAGCACCAACTGAATTTCAACACCCCATAGCACCAAGTGAATTTCAACACCCCATAGCACCAAGTGAATTTCAACACTTCATAGCAGCAACTGAATTTCAACACCACATAGCACCAAGTGAATTTCAACACCTCATAGCACCAAGTGAATTTCAACACCCCATAGCACCAAGTGAATTTCAACACCCCATAGCACCAAGTGAATTTCAACAGGCATTGAAACAACGTGGGAAATCCACCTCCGGCGGGCCAAGGTTCACAATGGAAGAGGCATCAAACCCGATGTCTGTCTGCTTCTCCCTCCAAAGAGCCAGGAAGCTGCATGAGGGTGGGGCTCAGTGCAGCCAATGGAACAAGCATCAAACCCGATGCCTGCCTGCTTCTCCCTCCAAAGAGCCAGGAAACTGCATGAGGGTGGGGCTCAGTGCAGCCAAGGGGGCAAGATCGCCATTTCCAGCATTGCAATACCACGGCATCAGCCACAGTACGAATCAACATCGCCTTGTGTGTGTGTGTGTGTGTGTGTGTGTGTGTGGTGTGTGTGTGTGTGTGTGTGTGTGTGTGTGTGTGTGTGTGTGTGTGATTGTGTGTGTTGCGTGTGCGTGTGTGTGTGTGTGTGTGTGTGTGTGTGTGTGTGTGTGTGTGATTTTATGAAATGTTCTAAACGGCTAAAACCTATATATATATTCCGTGTGTGTGCGTGTGTGTGTGTGTGTGTGTGTGTGTGTGTGTGTGTGTGTGTGTGTGTGTGTGTGTGTGTGTGTGTGATTTTATGAAATGTTCTAAACGGCAAAATCCTATATCTATATTCCGTGTGTGTGTGTGTGTGTGTGTGTGTGTGTGTGTGTGTGTGTGTGTGTGTGTGTGTGTGTGTGTGTGATCTTATGAAACGTTCTAAACAGCAAAAACCTATATCTATATTCCGTGTGTGTGTGTGTGTGTGTTGTGTGTGTGTGTGTGTGTGTGTGTGTGTGTGTGTGTGTGTGTGTGTGTGTGTGTGTGTGTGTGTGTGTGTGTGTGTGTGTGTGTGCGCGCGTGTGTGTGAGCGCTCGAGTATGTGTGTGTGGGGGGGGGGGGGGGGGGGGGAGGGGGGGGGAGGTGGAAGTGGTTGCACGCACTGGCATGAGTGCTTGAATGCGCTTATAATAAGAGAGACTGTGAGTATATTTGTGTGTGCCATGCATGCGTGAACACGCATTACTGATAATATGCGTAAGGGAAAGAGTGTGTGCGCGCGTGTGCGTGTGATATGGGATAGGATAAAACAATAATTCACACACACACACACACCCACACACACACACACACACACCACACACACACACACACACATGCTCGCTCTCTCTCTCTCTCTCTCTCATTCTCTTCTCTCTCTGTCCTCTGTCATTCCCTCCTTACCTCTGTCTCTGGTCTCTGTCTCTGTCTGTCCGTCTCTCTCCTCGCTGTCTCTCTCTCTCTCTCTCTCTCTCTCTCTCTCCTCTCTCTCTCACTCAGTTCCTCCTTGTCTGTCAGGCAGTCGGCCCCCGTCTATTTGTTTGCCTGTCTATCTGTCTTGCATGTCTGTCCGTCCGACCGCCTCTTCCTCTCTTTCTTTCTCTTGATCTGGGCAAGTACATAAACATTAAAAAAAAAAAAAAAAAAACCACTGTTTTCACTCTTGCCCTACATCGTCTATTGGATTTCCAGTCCCAAAGATGGATCTGATCCATGTTCTCTAGTAAATAAGTTAATCCTCACAAAATTGCGCAGCAGGTTGGGTTGTTGTGTGTGTGTATTGGCTGTGTTTTTTTTGAAGGTTGATTTTGACAAATACAACTGAAAGAACAGTTGCTCTAAACAGACCTAATTAGAGCTAATTGGAAGCAAGCTTTTTCGTCGCTACAAGGGTTTCAACAAAGAAACAAACAGACTGAGAAACATACCTTGCACTCACACACAACACACACACACACACACACCAACACACACACCCCCACACACACACACACACACACACACAACACACACACCACAACACACACAACACCACACACACACACACACACAACCACAACACACACACACACCACACACCCACACACACACACACACACGCACACACAATCACATCACTATCACCATACACACACACACGCACGCACGCACGCACGCACGCACGCATACACACATACACACAATGCTATCAATCACATCATTCAATCAATGAATCGATCATTTTTAAACAAAAGGAAGTGCATTAGCACCAAAAGAAAATATACTGAACAGGAAAAAGACCACACATCTACCGTGAAATCATATTGTAATATGATGCAAAAAAAAAAAAATGGGACTTCAGTTCGACAGGTGTTGTAACTTACATGTACTTTGATCAGTGAGAAGTCCCTGATATGCGTGAAAATCGTCATTTACGAGGTCGAGAAAATACTATTTCAAAATGACACCTAAGTAAAACAGTGTGGTCTGTAGCTTCAGCCCTTAAAAGATCATGGTTCAGGTCTCAGATCATGTTCTTTGAATTCTCGCGCAAACGAAAGAGTACACACGAAAACGTGTGCCACACCAAACAATAATTATAAACTGGGAGCGCCATGATGTAGTTACTCAGTTTTTGGCCCGCACGCTTCGTTCTGAGCTCACTACACACGTGGTCTTGTTCTCTACCTGTATAACCTTGATTGCAACAGCCGCAGGAGATCTCTCTTCCTGGTTTAGTCGTGCAGACCGGGACTGAAACTGCCCACAGGTACAACAGCGGATTGAGACCAGAGCTGAAGGGTAACACGAATACCCACCATAAATCATAGACCTCATCCAGTCCTCTAACAAGCATGCAGCCTCAGCACCCGTGACCAGCCCCAATGTCAAAACCAGCAGGCAGCATTCCGTGGCGGCCACTTTTCCCATCACGGGCCACAGAAAAATACACCCGGACGCAGTGTGGGACAGAGTGTTATGCGTGTCTTGGTCTTTTTCTGTGGATGACACCGTGACCAGCTAACGATCATTAGACACAAAGTGAACATTGACTGTTCACAACAACTGTGGAACCATGAAAAGTTTTGATGGACTGAAGGCTGTCAAACAAAGCCAGACGACACAGACCAGACTGACCCTGGAGGGCCCAGTGAGACAGACCAGGAAGAAAGCGAGTTAATGCGAACACGATTACAATGATCCACATCAATGCACAGCCAGTCACAGTGAAGCATTGTTCAATAGCCAGCCACTGTGAAGCCATTGTTCAATAGCCAGTCACAGTGAAAGCCATTGTTCAATAGCCAGTCACTGTGAAGCCATTGTCAATAGCCAGTGACTGTGTAGGGAAACAAAAACGCGCGCATATGTTACACATTGATGCATTACACAGAATCAACACTGACACCGCACTGGACAGAAAGGACAGAAACCCTGACAGTGTGCAGCTGCACTGTCTGTCCACGTCTTTTCATTCTGTAAGTATGTTCATGAAACAGGTAATGTGCTGCCAGGACAATGCTGACGTGGCCTGCCATACAGATGTTAGCGCACTGCAAGTTGACAACAGCCCTCATCATTTGTCCTCCAAAAAGCTCACTGACCACGAAAGAAAGTTATAAACGCAAAGCAATATTCCCAGCCACAGCAAGGATGGCAATGAGCCAGGAGGAAAACCCTGTACAGATCTGTGGTATCAGTAGTGTACATGACGGGAGTACAGTGTGACCTTGCAACACAATGAATTCCACGTGAAGATCCCGGAAGTAGGGACTGGCAACACAATCTGTAATTGGGGGTGAAAATAGGCGTTCTAGATGATCTGACGTTGAAAGCATAATCTAATGGAAAGTGATCTTAAATGTTCCCCCGTAAATCCAACCTGACCGATTGTGGGGCATGTTCTTAAAGCCTTTTTGCCCATGACTGTAATAGCACAGAATGACACGTTAAAAACACCACGTCAAGGCCAGTACAAATGAGAGTTTCTGTCAAGAGTTTGAGATAAGCTTGACGATATCAACTCGTTGAACGTGATAATGGATGGCATTTCGTCATTCATTTTTTTATGTTGCTGAGAGGGTGTTGTCTAAGCGTAGAATAGATAGGTTTGGCAATTCAAAAAAGATAGCACCCATATGCAACAATTAAATTGTCATTGCAAGAGATCAATGTATCTCCAAGTTCAGAATCTTAACATATGAAAATGTTGTAAAGTGAGCATGGGGACCAAAATCAAATGGAACAGGGATACATCTTGTTGTTTATGAAGTCAGGACAGGGACATGTTCGAGCCTGATACGTTCTTACATATCTTAACTGAAGCAAACGCCTCGCAGACAGAAAACGGCCTGTTACACACTAACACTGCAAAAACGCTCAGCAGAAAACGGCCTGCTACACACTAACACCTGCAAACGACTCAGCAGCAAACGGCCTATGCTAAACACTAACACCTGACCCTGACACAGACACACCCATGTGGACAGGGCGACCAACGTCAACAACAGTTCATC
>JADBJO010031094.1:0-17123 GCA_016801955.1 Conus betulinus | reverse complement strand
GCTTGCCTGTTTTTGCTGACTTGGGCAGCTTCGCAAGGCCAACGTGGTCTCTTGGGTTCCATTGTGCGCACCCGGAGACAGCGACCGCCCCGTAGGGAGGCCCTGGGTTACGTGCACCACGACCCGTCTGTACTGGTCGCTGTCTTACCTCCCTGACCGCCTACCACAGACGGCACAAGCCGCCTTTTTCAACTACTTTTTGCTTTTTCTGTTTCCGTTCCTCTTTGGGTGGTGTTGTGTTGTTGTTTTCTTGTTTTGTTTTTTATATGAACTGGCTCGATGGACTCTCTTCAACTCCTTAGCATGAGTCCACTTTGCCCCCCTGTTTCCTGCCCCTTTGTGGGCCACCAGCCCCAACCTTCCCCCCTGCTAAGATTAGCCCCTTTTGAACGTCTCTAGATTTTATGTCATCCACAGCGGTTTCGCTTTGGCACCCACGCTCCCACACTCCGACTTGGCCCGTCGGGCCTTCCGGCAGCGGACGGCGCTGCTTTTTGTGCCTGTTCTCGTTTGCGAAGCTTGACGCAGCAACTAACGTGTTTCTCCCTTTTCATTATATGCTGCTTCTACTGCTGGGTCCTATGTTAGTCTCCCCCCGCTCTGCGGTGCGGTTATCGTTTCGCCCTATACCACCCCAAAACATGCTTTTGGTCCCGCCTTGGCCTCTTTGCCATGGAGTACCGGTCCGCTTTTCGCTGACCACATTGTCTGAGTTGGCCTGCATGTTTTTGCCAGCTTTTTTGTTTAGCCACGACTCGCCGTGCGCTCTCGCAACCCACTATACCATTACAGATCATACGTAAGTTCACCACTCCGTGGTTCCGTGATGTTATCCTGGCCGGTCGCTCCCTGTTCGCCCAATGTGGTGTGGTAGGCCCTGTGGTTCTCCCCCCTCCCCCTCCTATTGGCCTTGTCTCATCTTCTCCCCCTTGACATTTCCCAATCCTTGCCACGATCGCGCGCCCTCACCTTGATCTACTTAACTGTGATTTTCCCTGGCTCTGCCCTCAGTTAGGAACCCTATGCTCTCGCTATGTCCCTCGATTTGTTCCCGCCTCTCGCCTCACTGGCTTTTTTTGGCTGTTCGCCGTCCGACTTAAAATTTGTTATTTCTCTCTCCGCTGGGTGTCCCTTCCACCAACTTCTACCATCCTTTAGGTCGCTCTTATTCCTGGTTGCCCCCACCTATCTTTTTTTTTTGTCCTTCTTCAAGCCACCCACCCGTTGTTGCCCGTTTTACTTCACGTGTTTTTGGTCTGTCCCCTGGTGTCTGTTAGCCCTTGGGGTTACCGTTGTGTCACAGTCATTGAGCTGGTCATTTGTTTATTTGCTCATGTAGTCTGCCTTAGTCCTCCGTTGTACGCGTTTCACCTCTGCTGCTGCAGTTATACATTGTTACTGAATCCGGGTTAACACAGACCGCTTCTTTTGTTCCTTAAGTATGAGTATGGAATGTTAATCATCCCATGCTATTTTGAGTGCTGGCACCGCATAGGCCTGTTTGTTGTCGCAACACGCTTCTAGATCCCTCCCATGGGACCCTAGATTCAGAGTCACGGTGCCATCATACGGGTGCCATTCTTGTTTCCTATGCGCCCACCAGCCGGGTGCGTGGCCTGGGTACACTGATCGAGGCGACTTTTGCAATAGTTGACGATAGAGCGTTGCGTGGCAGGGGATTACAGTTACAACCAGCGCTACTGGGGCACCACGCCTCTGTAGTCTCATTTGGTTCAGGCACGTAAGACCCGCCTCTGTGTTCGTTAGCCTCGAGTTACCGCAAGTGTGAGAGGACCTCGTGTTGGACAGTGCCAACCTGCTCTCTCTTCAGAGTTTTCTCCCCCCTTCTGTCCTTTCTACAGGGGTGGACCAGCGTGTTCTGTGACCACCTTTTCAACGCTTTGTGTGTTTGACTCGACGCGCCTCCGCTTAGACATGGAACAGCCGTAGATCTCGACTTGAACCCAACGACCACCATGGAGTTCGGATCCTGGCCCTTGCGGTCTTTGTCTTCTCCACCAAGTCGCTCAGCTGGACCCCCAGCAAGTGCTGTACCAGGTGTAGCCCTCCTCCGTGACCGTCACAGCACAGAGCGATGTAGGGTCATCGCCCCTTCTCGAGCGGTTGAACTGTTTTCTTGACTCGTTCCGCCAGACGTTCACTATGAGGGTGAGAGGGGATGAGTTACAGATGGAGTGCAAGCCCTAGGTTGTCTGAGCACACCTTCATTGACTAAGAGTCTTGAATGTCTGAAACTGCGTCTGTAATCTCTTGGTCGTCGATCTGTGCAGACCACAATTTGGTATGCCCTGTCTGCTTCCACCCATAGGGACTTTGCAGGTGGTGACTACATATAGCTGTAGGATGTTTCGTGAGACAGGTGATGCTATTTCAGTCAACCCGCCGACAGGGTATGTATTAATAGGGGCCATCCACTGTGATGGTGTGTTGTATGTCCGATCTTTCTACCGAAACAGCTTGCTAGAGTTCTCGTAGATGTTCTGATTCCGACTCCGGCCATCGCCGAGAACATCATCCATGTCAACGATGCACCTGGCTGAATTCCAGAAAGTACGTAGCATCATTTCACGGGGAAGACTTATGGCCTGGAACTGATTCCAAAAGGAGGTTTTTGTAACGAAATCTTCAAAAAAGTTGTGTTACAAAGTTGTCAGACTCATGAGCGGAAATACTGGTCATCCAGTGAGGTATCTGAATGTAGAAACCCCACTGTTGCAGTAAGCTTTGTGAAAGAATTTGCGCCGCACAGTCAGCAAGGAGGGGTCGTGTAGGTGGAAGAGAGGAGCATTATCGCTCGAATTTTAATTGAGTATTGGAAGAAAGGTTCGAAAACAAGTCTGACCTTGTCCCATTGATTTTGGTACCAAAATATAGGAGCGACAAACAAAGTAGTGGGAGTGATGGACAGATTTGATGACATCTCTTTCTCCAGTCGAGTCAATTTTACGTACTTTTTGGTAGTTATTCGGGAGTCGCAAACATCTTGGCGATACCAATGGAGAATGTGCATTTTCTCCGGTTTGATTTGTAGACGGTCTTCATCATTTCCCAAAGTCCAGTGAATACTTTTTTGAAAATTTTGATGATGGCTTTTGCTGTTTGTTGGTAGAGTTTACTACTTTCTATTCCTTGACGGTAGGTCTACCACGTAGTGGCTCATGCTAACATGTTCCCACTGTAATACAGATATTGTACTTGATCTCTGTCTTTTCACGTCTTGAGCGGGCAGTATATTTTGCCTACAATCCTTGATTATGTCTTCCCGGGATCGAACACTTCTCATTGGGGCTCTGGGATGACAGGAGAATTCTTTTGCCAGATATCTTCTTTGGACAGCGAGACACAGTGCCAGTGAGCTACTATCTACTCAAACATTTTACTTCTTTTCCATTGATTTGCAAGTAGGCATGCCTAAGATCTTTTCTTTTACTGCAAGGACAGAATGCTTCATCCTTGCATCCTTAGTTCCTATACAAGGGGGACATGATGCAAGGGAATAATGTGTTCTTCTTTTTTCCTCCTCTTGGTTCTGTACTTTTTGTTTTGCTTCTCGCTACAAAAAGAACACTGACACACAGTGTACCTTTGGATAAACATTTCTTCACTCAGGGTTTCTATCTTTCGCTGGGCAGTAAGGGGCTTTTCTTCCATGCATTGGACGTTTCCCACATCCACATTTTCGTTTTTTGTTTCATAAGGATGAACTTGTTCAGGGGTGAGTCTTGCTCTTGGGGATTTTTGATTGCTGGCTCTTCTATTTCCCCATTTGAATCCCTGTTGTGTTAATATTGTAACCCTCCACCCTCACTCACGCCAAATCCTTCCTAGGAGTAAATCAACAAAACACAAAAAAAAAAAGAGATTTGGAGTTTTGCCGATGTTTATTTTTAATGTTATTATTCCATGTTCTTTCGTATTGACAGGGCAAGTAACTAAGACAGTAACTAGATATTATTTTTGATCTTAATATGAACTTTTGCTACATTATCACAACACTGATGCAAATTTTGTTATGGACTATACAGGGAGTGACTTTGAGTGCCACAAACAGGGGCAGGGACTAAAAGACAATGGACCTGGAGTGATGCTGGTGAAAAGATAGTTGTTATAGCCTAACGTGACAGCACAGACACACTGCAACCAACACAGGGGGGGGGGGGGGGGGGGGGGGGGAACATCCGAGAGAACAATTTTTAAACTAACTCTACAGCCTACACCATCACAATAAAGATACTATTAACACCAGAACACTGTTTTAACTAACCCTACACTACAACCTACAAAGAGGAAGTCACGCAGGCACCTCAGGCTTGACTTTAGTCTGGCTCTTAGTCTGGACGGTTGAAGAGCTTTCCGTCTGTCCCTGATTTGGAGGTAGATACCTTCAGCTGCATAGGACCAAATACTGTTTGTTCAGCATCACGAAGCAAGAGAATATTCCAAAACAGGTGTGGGAGCCAGGACGCAACCCTGTTTCACTCCGCTCCGTATGTTGAGGCATCTGATGTTGAGCCGTCAAAGACGACACCGGTGTCTTTTACATTTCTTTGTGTGGAGGATCTGATGATGCTGAGAAGTTTGGGTGAACATCCAGTCGTGGGGAGGATCTTGATAGAGGCCATCCCTGCTGACTCATATTGAAAGCCTTTGGTGAGATCTATGAAGGCAATGATGAGTGGCTGTCGCCTTTGCTCCCTACATTTTCTTATCTCCTGAGTTGTTTAAGGAGAAGAATCATATCTATAGGCGGATCTGTTGGCAACGGAACCAACACTGCGATTCAGGATAAACTTGCTCTGCAAGTAATTGAGCCCTCTTCAGTGCTACTCGTGCAAAGACTTTCCCCAATGATAGCTAAGGAGGGATATGCCACAATCATTATTGCAATCGTTTTCTGTCACCTTTGTTTTTTTATCGTACAGTGTGACGAAACGTTCGCATCCCTCATGTCATTGTTACTACTTCGCCTTCACTCAACAGAGGCAGAAGATTTCATGCAACTCGGTGATGAGTGTCTCTTTACAGCATTCAGTACTTAGGCGGGAAAACCGTCCCTTTCGCCTGGTGCCTTGCCTGGGCAAGAGAGTCCAGGCTTTCGTTGAGTTCCATCTAGTGTTTGTGGTTCTCTAAGTCAAGTCGCTTTACCAGCTCTGGCATCTAGGCGCTCTGTGGCATTCAGGCACAATCTTCTATAACTACATTTTCCATTGCAATAGTCACAGTAGTGTGGTCTACCCAGAGCTCCATCTGTTGTTCTCTGTTCCTGAATACCCTCCCCTGTAGCTGATTGTCAAAGGGGCAGTTTTCTTTTGCTCTGTGGGCCCGATGCCTGCTTGATGCCGTCATACATCGCCTTAATGTTGCCTGTGTCAGCTGGCGATCTGAAACGGGGGGCAGAGCTGAAGGCAATAATCGTTGGCGCATTGCCTGGCATGCTGCTTGGACTTTGCTGCGAGCAGCACGGAGAACTGGAGGTTCTGTCACATTGTGATTGGTTTTGTATGATGTCAGGGCGCTTCTCTCTTGGCCCTCGATGTCTGGTGTTTTTCTTCTCTAAAGGGCTGCTTCGAACCAATCAGCTGACGTCTGCTGGTCTTTTTTGCCAAAGGTGGACATGGCGGCGTTGTAGACAGCATCTCTGAAGTGTTCCCATCGGTCTTGGGCATTTGGCAGTGGGTGGGCCAGGGAGAGAATCCTCCACGGGTGTGGGGGGCACGCGAACGCGAACTCCTCCACTTTTTCTTTGAATCGCGTGTTTGTTGCTGGTGTCGAGGCGAGGTCCCAGGCCCTCCTTTCTCGTACTGTGCAGTCTCTTCGCGCGGAGCTTCACTTTGCTGCACACCAAGAGTGGTCAGTGTCACAATCGGCGCGCTGGGTAGCTGCGAAGTGATCTTAATGCTGGAAAGATTTTGACACGTCTGGTGAGGATCAGATCGAGCTGATGCCCAGTGTTTGGATCGAGGGTGTCTCCAGGAGACTCGATGCTGAGGCTTCGTGTTGAAGAAATGTGTTACTGACGCCACAATCCATGATGACAGCAGAGCTCTAGCAGGCGCTATCGGCCATTCTCGTTCATTTTCCCAGTGCCGACTGAACCCAAGCAGGTGGGCCAGGAGTTGTGATGACAACCTACTCTGGCGTTGAAATCGCCTGCGATGAACAGTAATTCTCTGTCAGGAATTCTCCTTATAGCAGCACTGAGGTCGTCATAAAAACTTGTCTTTTGCTTCTGCTGTGGATACCAAAGTTGGTGCGTAGGCACTAATTAGACTGACTGGTCCCGATGATGTTTGGAGTCGGAGAGACAGGATTCGTTCTGTTCCTTCTACTGGTGGGTGGTTATGGAGACCCAATAATCTGTTTTCTAACTGCGAATCCACGCCGTGTTTCTCTGACCTCGTCTGATGGTTTGCCCTGCCAGAACAGGGTGAAGTCTCTCTCCCTCACAGATCCTGTTTCTGGGAGCCCTGGTTTCTTGAAGGGCGACAATGTCCATCTGCAGTCTGCTCAGTTCTCTGTCGATGACGGCTGTCTTGCAAACATCGTTTACTTCCTGCAGGTCGTCAGAAAAGTCTGGTGTCATGTCCTTACGTTCCAAATACCCAATTGTCAGGGCGGAAGTTTTTCATTTTTCTGTTGCCTGGTGCACAGTTATCGATCCGCTTGTCGGTTTTCACCCTAAACCCCCTACGCACCCAGTGAGGCTAACGGACCATGGCAGGGCAGCACCTTACTGGCTGGGGACTGCCCAGCTTAAGGTGGCGGGGCAGCTGCCCAGTGAGGATGCGATGACCTCTCCCACCATGGAAGCAGCCCCTGGCGTCTGACTCAACGCCAATTGAGTATGCAGACTTATAACGGTTAGACTGCTACTTCCCATGTTTTGTCGACGCTGCAAGGTGAAACTGGAGTGACCTCTCAGAGCGCAAAGCCTTGGTAAGTAAGTAAGTAAGTAAGTACACACCACACAAGTCACAGCACACCCACACACACACACCACATATATATATAATATATATATATATATATCTATATATATATAGATATAGATAGATTATATATATATATAGTCTATATCTATAGTAGATATAAAGATGGATAGTAGATGAAACCCTGTGGTAGTTTGGGCCTGTATTTCAGATACAGTAGCTGTCATCCTAGTTGCTCTGAGGAAGATGACTACAATCATTTATGCTTTTATGGTGGCCCACTGTCTCATACTATCTGATCAAACTCCAGAGCTCTGCAGGTGCACCTGCGACCCCTCGCACCACACAGCTACGTTTACAATGTCCAGTTGAAGGGTGTGACTGGGAATCTCAAAGACCTTGGAGAGGCCTTTGCAGCAGCACTTCCACAACGGCTCTGCATGCATGTGCACAATGCCACAGCCAGCAACCGCACCGCCCCAGACTCCAACCCAACCAAATCCACAACCTTAGCTGAAGCTAGAACCACCTCTCGAGGAATAGACGCCGGCTTTTCGGAATCCTGATCAGTGACTGCTTTCACGTTGCCACGCCATGGAGTATGTACAAAGTCGAGACATGGCTATCAAGTGATGCAATTGATTGCCAGAGCGCGCTATTCTATACTGCTGTGATTCTGATTTGCGCACTGGAACCGGCTCATGCATGATATTCGTGGCAACATCGCAGATATGGCAGAAGTTTGACCTCTTGGCCGCATCAAAACGGCTTGCTGTGAAGGATGAGAGCATCTAGTCCCATCCCATATGTCTCAGTAAAATGACCCAGTCACCAGCACAGGAATCCAGAACATTCCTCGCCTGACTCAGAGGTCAAGCATCCCTGTGCCAGTACATACCGCACCATCTCGAGAAGCGGGACTGCGACCGACGTCTTTGATGTTATAGTGATGAGATCATCAAAGACCGAACCTGCATTCGTGGGCATTGCTGATCCTGAAATCTTGTCAGACCTCCTTGGGGACCACAAAACTGATAGGAGAGACTTGGATGAGAGTGTCAGAGTATGTGGCGCAGAAAGAGGAGTGCAAAAGCAACAGGAAGCGCAGTTGGAAGTGCCATAGCAGCAATGGTGATAAAGACCAGGCTACCACCTCATCGCAAAACCACCATCCCTAGACCATGTCTGGGCATGTGCGCACAGAAGAGGTCACCGGACATGGGCCAAAAAATGATCGTCGCACGAGATCGAAATTCTGTGATGCCTGGACATTCAAATGTGGCAAAGCAAAGTGCTGTAAAGGGTCACTTCAGCTAAATCCTGCAGCAAATGCTCCAGCTGTGGCACTGGGGTCATAGAGACAGAACCTCCAGAGTGTGTCCTCGTGGTGGGGGGGGCCGAAAAGCCAGACTTCAAATCAACACCCAAAGGACTCGAGGCCATCCCAAGGGCCAGACTTGATGACAACGCCTTCATGTTTGACCAGCTATGCATGGCCTCCCGCAACTGCGGCTCTTCAACAAAGACATTGAGCACTGTCGAGATCATGATGAAAGCCGCATCTCGGTCTAAGATCATCACGTCTTCGAGCTGGCCAGTGGATGTCTGCCCGTCCCTCCAAACCCCACCCCATGCGGCATGCCCGGTGCAAATGTCCATGCTGCCAGAAGACATTCTGCATGATTCAGAAGCCCTTTAGCAAAGCCCCTCATAGACTAAAGTCTGCCAACATATCCATGGTTGTAGATACAGGCTGCCAAAGTGTACTGTCATCCTTTGTCAGTCGCACGCATACTAGGCATTGAGGACAGTGACTGATCCCTGTGACACATCAAGATGAAGGACGCTAATGACAGGATCTAGGAGTCCTGGGTGCTATTGTTGTCTCCATCACAGCTGCGATGCGACGGGCTCTGCTGTTGTCTCAAAACAATTATGCTAGGTCTCCAAACAGATCTCCAAGCATTTCTCCGAAGGGAAGCATTGTGACTGCACTTGGCATTATACTCCCTACATTCCCTGTTCCGCGAGCCAAGCCACGCTGCATGGCAACTCTCATCAAAGACAGTGGAGACAACATGCTCCTGCCTGGAGGCGAGGCGCAGTAGTACACCACAACCCAAGCCCCACACAGCCCCCACCACCCCCACACCCCCGGCCTGTCCATCACGAAAGACAATGTAGAGGCCCTTAAACAGTGGCTCGGATTATTACGCCGCTTCAACACTTGTGAACATCAGATCCCTTCCCCTCATGTCAGGTGAAACCCTTGGAGCTCCACGTCAACCCGCGATGCCAAGCCTGTCAACCATCCACAAACCTGCTCTTGTCCCGTTCCACCATTGGGCAAGACAAGAAATGGCAGACCGTGATGGCAAAGAAAAACACCTGGAATGAGATGTGGCGCTTAGGCGTCCGTTGAACGTGTTGATCCAATACCCCTGTTACTTGGTGCTCATGGATGGTTTTGTGACTGCCAAGAAGCGGATGGAAAATTGCTCTCCATGGCGCACAGTGGACCTTCAACCCCAAAACCGTCAGTCTGTTTGGCAAACTCATGTTCTTCTTACCCCGTTTCATCTCGCCGACCGCGTCCCACAAGGCACCATAAAGACCGTAACAGATGCATGGAATGGGTACCAGACAGTGCAATCCCCATTACTGGCAGAGGACCGCCATATCACCACCTTCATCACTCCATGGTGTTTGTTTCCGTTACAAAGTTGCACCCCAAAAGCTTCCTTGCCTAGCACGCGATGGCCTACACATCAGCGCGTTTTGATGCCATCATAGACCGACTTCCTGACAAGGTCAAATGGTGGACGATACCTACATGTGGTCACCGGACATTGAGTCTGCTTTCATCCAAGCTTGCAACTGGCTAGACCGATGTGTGCTCGCAACGGGATCTCGCAACGCTCAATCCCAAGAAATTCCAGTTTGCCCAAGACCACTGTGCAGTTTGTGGGGCTCACCATCACCTCCATAAACATCTGCCCCAAGCCCCAGTTCCTTGGCCATTCACAACTACCCCACCCCTCAAGACCAAAAGTTCAGGCACCAGAGGGTGGGTTGGCTGGTGAAACCTGGGAACTTAACGCATTCTCCATGCAAAACAGATGAAAGAAACCCTTTCGCGCACTTGTTGAAGCCTTCAACACCATTTCGATGGACAGACGAGGAATTCGGATCAGCTCTTCCCAGCAGTCCAAAGAAAGTCCATCAGGTCTCATCAAGGATGTAAGGAAGGAGTGAGACTTTTGATCCTTCACTCGCGCATCACCTGCTCGTCCACAGACTGGTCCAAGAGTGCGCACTTGCTTCTTCCTACCTCCAAAAACAACTGCGGCTTGTGTGCCTACCACCCCAGAATGCTGTGCGTGCTGGATGGAAGCTGTGTTGGTTGGGTCAGCAGATTCACACACACCTTGCTGCGAGCACGCTAATGCTCCCATTGAAGGCGAGGGCCTCGCGAGTCGCAAAGTTCACGCAGTCGCTACCCTCCACCTGAGACGACGTCTATACATCTTAGGATGCACTGACGTCTCTTTGTTGCCATGGACCAACAAAACCGCTTCTACAAATCTTGAATGATCGATATCTTGCAGACATCCCACAACAGACGTCTCTTAAACCTTAAAGAGAAAATCATACCATACCGCTTTGAAGTGGGTATGTACGTGTCAGGCAAGAAGAACCTGGGCCCCAATGCCGCTTCCAGACTCACACCAGCTGATCAGTCTGAGGCACCTGGCTTGGGGCGGTGATCCTTTGGAGCTGAACTCTATTCCCTTTCACCAAGAAACCCTGAAACACCTCAGCAGAGACGGTGACAGCATGGATGAAGCAAATGACACCACAACCACAGCTGCAGCTGTCGCCCTCTGTGCCTTGGACAGTCGCCACAGCTTCCGACCGTCCACTTTCCACACAACTCGTCTCAGCTCATTGAAGAGGGCTTCCCATCACACTGCAGACAGGTCCCAGCTACTCCGTGTCCCTTCCACAGGTTCAGTAGGCAACCTCGTGTTGTTGACAGCGTTGTCCTGATGGGGAGGGAAGAAGGGTCGTCATCCCACCAACCGGTCTCTGACCGGCCCTAAGCCATCCTGGCAGTTCCTCCATGCGGGCAACCATCAAAGCAGGCGTGAACATTTCATCAGCCTGTGGTACCCGAGCACAGGGACTCCATGTTCATTGGACTCCGCGACCATCAGCTGTTGATAATCACCCGTGTCTGAGAGGAGTGTACCCACTGTCACTGCATGGCCAAATCCAACCCCATGGCAGCCACCATCAGACAATAAGCTACCAGTTTACCAGTTCCAGATGGTTTGCAGCGACTACTTCACACATCACAACAACACAGACTACGTTGTCATTGTGGACAGGTACTCCCATTGGCCAATGGTCTACAGGTCCGAATCAGGAGACTGCTGATGGCCTTATTGGATGCCTTCAAGAAACACGTTTTGCCCACTTTTGGAATCCCAGAGAGAACTCACCAGCGATGGAGGACCCAGTTCACTTTCAGGCAAAACACAGGAGTTCCTGAAGTCCTGGGGGTAGTCCGCACAGGATCACGTCTGTAGGCTTTCCTCATGCTAAACTGCTGGCCCGAACTGGCTGTGATGTGAAAACTGTAAAACGCATGCTTGTGGGCAACATCGGCCCAACTGGTTCTTTGGATGTGGACAAATTCCACAGAGGGGCCCATTTATTTACAGGAACACTATCGATCCTAACAACAGGGACATCCCCTGCCATGGTTCCTTTTGGCAGGACCCCGTGACGTGATGCAATCCCCATCCCTCTGGGCAGATACACACGCACCATGAAGCCTGGAGGGACCTCACGACCCAGAGGGAAGCTGCCCTGGCGAAGAGGACACTCTTGGGAGCATGAACACTGGAGTGAACAGACAAGTACACGGTAGTCGCCTCCCTCCTCTCAGCGGTAGGCGATCACATATACTGCAAAAACTGCATGGCAACTACCCTAGACGGTGGGAAATGCACCGGCATTGTGGTGGAAGTTCGCCAAACACAATCAATACTTTATCCGTGTTGATGGGGGCAGGGCGAGCCACCATCCGGAATCGCCAACACTGTGGAAGTTCATGCCCAAAATAGGAAACACCACAATGGGCATTCCATTCCCCCACACCCCTTACCCCAACCCACCAGATCACCCCACTGAGAGTCCGACCACATCCCCCGAGCCCCATTGCCACCAACCAGGGGCACCTCCACGTGTGGCCTCCACTCCAGATGTCATGCCAACAACATCCGACACACAGCAGCCATTGACACCTGCTCCGGCCTCACCTGTCCCAGCCTCCACCTGATCCACACACCTGCAGCCTTGTGACTGGGACATCCCCAACAGATGGCAGCCTGACCCCTAAGGACTCTGGTGTGGCACCATCTTCACCGACAAAGAGGACGAGTACCCCCGGGCCCTCGCCCCGACTATTAGCCTTCAACCAGCCAGGCATGAAGGAGCTGTCCGCACCTGGTACCTCCAGGCGTGGGGTGCTTCTCGCAGAATAACATTTTCTAAGACGCCGACACCACTGGACGACAGTGACATCAATCTTTTTAGTCTTTCTGCACCCATTAAACTTGTCCCTAGGTAAGGGGGGAGAGACAGTGGACAGTATTGTCAATGTGTTTTGTTTTGCACAAGAGCTGTATTTAGTTTTCATAGAAGTTATAAAACGGGGTTGGGCAAAGCATAGATTTTGTTTCAGTTTAAATCGTACCATTAAACGTTACCCTGGGGAAAGGAGGGAGATAGTAACCCTGTGGTAGTTTGGCCGTATTTTCAGATACAGTAGTTGTCATCCTATGATCAGAGGAAAGGCGACTACAATCATCTTTTAATACACACCACACACACACACAACACACACACACACACACACACACACATATATATATATATATATATATATATATATATATATATATATATATATATACTATATATAAATAATAAAAACAATAAATTCCAAGGATTAAGTATGGCCGAGAACCATTCCAAGCAACTTACAGAGCAGCTAGGGTTGCAATGACTGCAAGAAATATTGATTGAATTATAAACAAAGCTTGCTCTTATTGTCTCAGATTGTAGAAATAGGGGGGTGATAAGCCTTCATATCTGCAGTATTAGGATGATTCTGCCTAACTGACAGTATGTGCTTAGTGGGTGAATGGGGAATATAAAGATAAGATGCTTCTCAAAATGAACCTTCAGCAAGGCTTATATGTATCCTCCAAAGCGGGACACCATCTTCCAATGGGGAGGAAGCTCACTAACAGATATAACTCCTAGTCAGATACCCGATATTTCGAAACCTGGTTGTTCTCTCCTCAGTGACCGCGGAAAGGTGGTAATTTGACTCCTCTGCCGTCTGCCGGTTTTAAGAAGAATGCTTTACCAGAAAAAGGGCTGATGTGCAATACCGTAGTATGTTTGTTGAGTTTTAATAAACAAACTAACTCTCTGTCTATGTTCATGTGTCTGGTTATATATATAGAGGAGGAGAGGAGAACTTCTCTCTCTCTCTCTCTATCTCGGACAATATAAGGATAGAGAGTAGAGCGGGGGGCGAGAGGGGAGGCGAAAAAGAGATTGTGGTGTGATGGTGTTTGTGTTTGGTTCAGTTCTCTTTCATTGTTAACGTCCTGTCACACTTTTTAGAACGATAATCAGAGATGAGATCAACGAGCTATCAATATATTTATATCTAAGAGTATATAGTATAGGGTAGAGGATCGGTTCTATGGGAGGAAGAAGATAAAGGATAGGTCTGGAGAGAAAGGCGAAGTTATGGATTGTTGATGTGAAGTTGGTGTGTGTGTAGGATATGGTGGTTGGAGGATGTTTTGATCGTAGTATTCAGTTTAAAGTCCATTCCACTAAAAAAGTGCGTATCAGAAGGCGATAGAGTTGGTGTGAAGTATGAAGTGAAAACTGTGCATGTGAGTAACTGTGTGGTTGTTTCTTGAAAATGTTTGTATTTCATATAACATTTCAATTATGATATGAGTTGGGATTGGAATATTATCCCGATACAGAGGACCAAGTGTGGATGTGAGTGTGTGTGTGGTGGTTGTGCGAGCGCGCTGCGCGCGCGCGCGTGCGTGCGTGCGTTGGTGCGTGCTGTGCGGCGTGTGTCTTGTGTGTGTGGTGTGTGTAGTGTGTAGCTGTGGTGTGTGTGTGGGTGTGTGTGTGTGATGTGTTTGTGTGTCGGTGTTCGTGGCGGACGCTGTGTATTAGAATTTGTCATTCATCCGAGTTAGGGCAAGTACGCGGCTTCAACTGGTGGAGCATAGAGCAAAGAGTACTGAACGTAATGGCTAAGTACTTAACGAATCTTAGTAATTCTAAGTAAATTAACATTTTTAATATTAAGGATAAACATCAAATTAACTGGCCCACTGGGCTGTGGTACAACAGTTCCAAAACTGAGCGAAGAAAAGAGGAAAGTCAATTCAATCTTTGGACACAGATGACACGACTGAACTCCGTCCGATAAACGACCAAACGCCCGACTTAACGATTATATTCCCTGCTGCTCGGAACAAATTGATTAATAAGATGTTCTTACCTCCTAGTGTTTCTTTCTCCACACATCATCTAATGTTTTTTCGCGAACTTTGTACGAAGGAATTTAAACCGCATATGCTGCAATGCAGTGAAAGCGTTCTGAATCTCCCTAGGGACAGGGAGAAGCAAGTGATTGATATGATGACGAGGCTTTCGAGTCGGTTTTTGTTGTTAGATTCCTTGCCACCAAATTTAACACACCCTCTGATAATGTTGAGATAGTCTTGAGCTCATTATCAAGTCCTGAAGCTTTCATCCGAATGTTTTGGTTGGAGGAATGAATGTTGCAATTCTGTTAAATCGTGTGTGTGGTGTGTGTGTGTGTTCGTTGTGGTGTGGTTGGTGTGTGTGTGTGTGTGGTATTGATAACATTAAATTAAAGTCAGAATTGCCGGTTCAGCAGTACGCCACAGCAGCAAGACGATCTTTAAATGATAAAATCCCGGTCAGCTTCAAGCAGAACGCACACCTTGGGCACTTATGTTGCGTTTTACAAGTTCAGAGTGACTGGTACCACAACCTCTTCCACGAGACACAAATCAAGTCGAGAAGACGGAGTTATTCAGAAACAAAACAAGCATGCTTCATAAAAAACAATTAGGTGGAATTAATCTTTTCTTTAAATAAAAGAAACAATATACATTTCGCACCCCCCAATTTACTGCTGCTGTTTCACAGTATAGTGGCATGTAAAAATTTGCAGTATGTAGTCTATTCCAGGTTAGTCTCATAGTGTATGCCGAGTACAAGTTTGGCTGCGGCATGAATTCCCTACCCTCCACCACCCACTACCCTCCTTTTTTAACTATCGCGCAGCTTGCCACCATTATCTGCTCATTTCTTCATCTTTCCCGTCTTTCGATTTTCTGTACAGCACACCGCTCCCCCCCGCCCTCATCTCTGATATCCCCTCAGTGCCCGCTGCTTGATTTTGTGAGGGCGGATATTTTAGTCCCCTATTGCACGTTCTTTGTGCAGCTTTCGTGGGGACCCAGCCTGTTGACAGGCTATCACCGAGGAACACGGCCAGGAGAGAAGGAGAGAGAGGGGCGAAAGAGGGGAGGATGAGAGATTTGAGAAAGAGGGAGGGAGAGAGCAGAGAGGACAGAGGGGAACGGGAGCGAACTGAAGAGTGAACTTTGAACTTTTAAACCCCCAAGCATGGAGTCAGTATGTGCAAGTTTTCAAGAGTAACTTACAGTGTCTGGAAGGGAATCCTTTCAGGCTATGTAGAGTTGTTGAATCGGAAGCGAGAAAACAAGGAGGTGGGTGAAGGAGGAAGGAGTCAGGAAGGGCAGAGGAGGGGTTGTTGTGTGAAAATAAAGAATGAATAAGGGGTTCGTACGAGGAAAAAAAAGTATGTAGTTTCAAATCAAATGTCAATAAAGAGGCAGTTTATATGAATGGAGGATGAGAAGGGGTCTGTCCTGCAAAACAAAGCGGGGGGGGGGGTGGGGGGAGGTCCTTGGGTTAGCTTGGGTCGTGCTGGGGGTCAAAGGACGACACCGGGGACACTCACTTTGGCCTATCACCAGCTGCAGAATTACGGTGTTTTTAGGTGCAGTTAAGGCCTCTCCCAGAAGATTAGTAGGTCTTTTCATTAACGTATCTGTTGTTAATCTAATGCCCTTTTGAATAAACAAAAGATGAGAGCTGAATGGCAGGTGGGGAAGGGTGTTGGCACCAGTAACACCAAGCCCCCCTCCTACCACTCCCACCCCTACGTGCTCCGTGACCTATGCTACCACCACCCGATTGCACTTACAAATAGGTATTGGCGTGCAATCGGACTTCAAGTTTATTGAGCAACTTTGTTCCACTACAACAGGAGCGGCGATTCTACAACTAGAGCAGTTTGTTTGCAAACTAGAGCAGTTGTCACGACAACTCAAAGCAGTTGTTCAAATGAGAGCACAGTTTGTCAACCACAACTTGAGCAGTTGTTGACATCTTGAACATGGTTTACAATTGAAAGCAGTTGTTTACAAACTAGAAGCAGTTTGCACCTACAAACTTGAGCAGTTGTTTACAACTAGAGCAGTTGGTCGGTTAAAAGTTGAAGCGTGGTCCAGGAAAAACTTGAACAAGTTGGTAAGTGTAAAAACTTGAGCAGTTTGTCGGGTGGTATTGAAAACTTGAGCAGTCTGTAAGTAAAACTTGAGCTGTCTGTCAGAAAAAAAATTGAGCACCCACCCCTGGTCAGGTAAAAACGGAGCAGTGTGCAGGTAAAACTGAGTAAGTAGTCTGTCAGGTTAAAACTTTAGCAGTCTTCAGGTAAACTGTGAGCAGGTTTTTTGTTTAAGGTAAAAATTGAGCAGTTTTGTAAAGGTAAAGCTGAGCAATTTTTCAGGTAAAACTTGCAGCAGGTTGTCAAAAACTGGAGCAGCCTGGTAACCCGAAGCCAGGTTCCGCTACATAAAACCCAGCAGAGCAGCTGGTCGGTAATAACTTGAGGCAGTCTCTGTCAGGTAACAACTTGGGCAGGTTGCAGCGTTAAAAACTTGAGCGGTTATTGTCAGTTTGTCAGTCAAGTGGAGCAGTTTGTCACTGATTTGGATT
>JADBJO010031093.1:5000-10000 GCA_016801955.1 Conus betulinus | reverse complement strand
ACACTCTTTCCACACAGTTTCGTTCAAATCGGTTCTGTATTTTTTTTTTTTATATATGTGTGTGTGTTTATCTTGTTTACAGACGGACAGACAAACAGGCAAACAAACGAATAAAGTAATGCTGATGAAAGAATGTCTCCTTGTTGGAGCTGAAGTGGAACATTTATCAAAAACTGATGGGACTGAAGGTCAACGAATCAAAAAGAAAAGAAAGTCAGAAAAAATGGAAATTCCAACATTTGTACAGTTCTGTAGCTGACCCACGTGACAGTTAAAAGAAAAAAACAAACAAACCAAAGATCGATAGACCAATAAATCAATAAGCAAGTACTCCCAGACACTTTCAAATAGAAAAACGGTTTTAGCCCCTTCCCAGCTACAGTAGATTTACCTGTTTTTTAAGGTGCACTTTGCTCAGTCTGTAATAAATCCCACACATTTGACATTGACAATAAAGAAGAACATATAAAGGGGTCGCAGTGTAGTTTGAAGTACCATCAAATTTACGACATTTTAGAACGAAATGAAATTCATCGCCCATACATTCCAATTTTTTTTTTAACGTTTTTGACACATTCTTGTTTTTCTTTTTTTCCCTCCACAAAAAAAGTTCAATTTTGTAAATTATAGGCAATAAATGCTTAGTTCGAACTGTTCGAAAAACTTTTGTGTCGTCACATATGTTGTGGACAGTAAAAAATCGTGAGTCGACACAGAACCCGATAAAGAGCACGACGGAAGCGTGACACACTGTGCATGCCCTAGTGACCTCATTGTGCAGATAGCGAGCGCGTCGTCTGAAGCTCTTGCTGTGTTTTCCTGCTAGATAACGATCTACACACTTTTTTTTTTTTTAACCTTGGCAAATTTTAAATTTTGATTATCTCTTCTCCGCCGTTTTTTTTTTTTTTTTCGGTTTGAATGCAGGATAGAGTGTGCGTGAGGGGAGGTTGGAGAGCGAGGGGGGAGAGTGGGGGGGTAGAAGGAATGAGTGGGAGGGGTATATGCTGTACGTACGTATGACAATGACAAGTAATCAGGAAACAGTTCAGTTGTGGAGGGGCAGCGTAAGGAACAAGAACCCCGGAGTTTGTGTCTCACACAGGCCACGGAATAGTTTGGGTTAGTTTGTTTTTTCTTGTGTCCCCAAGCCTCACCTTTTGCTCTGTGGACTTCTGGCCTGGGTGCTAGGTTGTTTTGTTTTTTTTTTTTTTTTTCAGGATGAGGAGACGGGCCCAGATCCCGTCACCATGTAATACAGGAATGACACATGGCTGTGAGGGGCGTGTACGGACAAAGGCGGGCAAAAAATGAGAGTGGGGTGGGAATTGGGGTGGTAGGGGGTGGGGGGGGTGGGGTGGGGGGGGATGGGAAGGAATGATGCTGTAACGCGACAAATCCCAGAGAATTTCTGTTAAGGTAATCCATAGATTTCAGCTATTGGAGAAAAAAAAAAAAAACGAAAGAAGAATGGAAAAGCTGGAAAGAAAGAGAGAGAAAAATAAGAAGAAAAAAAAAAAGAAAGGAGAAAAAGGTAACCCGACAGCACATTTCTGGTTCTCATGCTTTATTGACTCAGCTCACGATCGAGTGCATGTGGAAGGCCAGTCTGTAGCGGGTTGTAAATTACAGGCACTACAACATGTGGCTCCTTAACATCGATCCATAGACAGAGAGAAAGGCTGGGATGATGGCTGATGGAGACAGAGGGTGGTAAGAAGTCAGACGGCGGGGGGGGGGGGGGGGGGGGGGGGGGGGGGGGGGGGATGAAAAATATTTTGAAAAAATTCCGAAAGGTTTGGGCGGAAAAAAATGTGTGTCTAGATTATTTCACCTTGAAAAAAAAGTTGGTTTTGACTGATTCTTTGATTTAAGGGGGCGTGTAGTCTGAGGATTTTAGACTCTAAATAAACTAAAAGAATAGTGTAATATTTTCAGATCTATAGAGCCGTAAAATGTGTTAGAGATGCGGGATTTGGAGAGAGAGAGGGAGAGAGAGAGAGAGAGAGAGAGAGAGAGAGAGAGAGAGAGAGAGAGTTACAATTACAAGGAAGGAACGAAAACAAACATAATGTTGTTACAGAGCCAAAAGAATGAAAGATCTATGGCATAACAGTAGCAACGTTTTACTTTCACGATGTCTTCCACAGTCATTCTATCAATGAGATAGACATAGTTGGTCTGGCACCAAGACAACGCAAAGATGCCGATTTGTGCGGACCACGAGTGTCCCAGAAGATGTGGTATCTGATATGCAAAGTGCGCTCTTTCCACCTGTCCGTCTGTGTCTTTGCATTCTTGCTCCATGTACAAAGCTATTTTTTCTAATTAAAAATAACTAAAGTTGCCATAGCCTATTGGCCGTAGGGGCAGTGAATTTTCAGATGTTTACTGTTTCTAGGGTACGGCATGATGGAGGGCGGGGCCCATTCTCCTTTTTCCACCGCCCTTAAGTTAACCTTACCTGATCTGAATCAAAGGCTTGCTAGGTGGGCAGAGAAGGTCATCAAGCAAAAAGAAACAAGTGAATAAATGAAAATAGAATATGCGATCCCACGAGTGGGTTCGAACCAGCAACCGACAGCTTAGCAGGCAAACGCTCTAACCATTTGGCTACGTGCCTCTCTGACATGTTGCACTTCAGCAAGGTGACTTGTGAGCGCAATTGGCAGATCAGGGATGAATTACCTTTGGAGGGGGGGGGGGGGGGGGGGGGGGGGAACGGGGGGTAAAAAAACAGCTTTTTCACCATCTTTGTTCGGTAATACAGGTATGAAAGAGAGGGCGATGTTTCTCCTTCTGTGCTAGCAGAATGGCAAAGACAGCAGAATGGCAAAGACAGTGGATTGTCTGAATGGACACTCACTGCTGGGGACTTCCTGTTGAAAACCGCTGTAGAGGAATGACCTGGCCACACGAGGGAAGAAAGGAGACTCGATGGGCGGTCAGTCGAGGCAAATGATGTCCAGCCTGTTGCAGAACTGAAGTACGTCGTCATAGCGACATCGTCGTAGGCTAGGCCTGGAAATTCCACAAGCTTTGTCTGAGCTCATCAAGTCACGGAGAAAAAAAAAAAGCATACACACAGACAGACAGACAGACGGACGGACGCACGCAAACACACACGCACCCACACGGACACACACACACACACACACACACACACACGCACACAACACACACACACACACACACACACACACACACACACACACACACACACACACACACACACACACACACACACACACACACACACACAACACACACACACACACACACACACACACACACACACACACACACACACACACACCATGTCATTGTACCACAGACTTCGGTCCCTGTCGTGCTCCTCAAGACATGACGACAGTGAGGGTGAGAGGGGAGGGAGGGGGGGTGAAAGGGAGTAGTAGCAGCAGCGGTCATCGTGCACCGGTGTACCCGTCATTCCCTGCGCCGCACGTCAGCAACGGATGTGACGTCAACCTGGAAGTGCCCGGCACCAGTCAAGGTTTTCGTCCCCGTGCTCTCAGGTGATTATCTATTGATGGACAGATTGATTGACAGGTTAATTGACTGATTCATTGACAGATGTATTGACCGATTTATTACTGACGGGTGGACGTGAAGAGATGAGGGCAGTGACAGGGGAAAAAAGTCTCTGGGGACAAAATTGCAGTTCATTATATGACAAGAAAGCATGCGTAAGTGTTTGTGCTCCATGTGTTTTGTTTTGTTTAACCTTTTCACTGCTTTACTATCGCTCACTGTTGTTTTGTTAACCCCTTTCACTGTCATACTGTCGTTCACTGTTGTTTTGTTTAACCTTTTCACTGCTGTACTGCCGCTCACTGGTTGGTTTGTTTGTTATCGCTTTTGGGGAGAAGGGAGGGGGGTGGCACAAATGCATATAAATGCATTTCATAATCACGACAAATAAAGGCAAAAGAAGAAAAAACCCATGAACTAAAGACAATGCTCTCCATCAGCACATCGAGTTGTTGATGCTCCGTCTGAGAAGCAGCTTCCAGAACAAATTCTTCCGCTCCCACCATAATAATATACCGAAGTTCCCTTGTGGTTTCCGGTAATAAGTCAAAAGTGAGCGAGAACGTTACCAAAATCTAACTGGAATTTTGACTGTCTTGCAGCCGAAATCAAGCATGGCTGCTTATTCATTAACGCAAATGTGAAAAATACACCTCTTTATTTTTTTTTTTTTTTTCAAATAGACCTCGTTCTTCTCATTACGGAATTTAAGTAAATAAGGCAAAGTTAGCACTGACAAATGAAAATGATTTTTATAAAAGAAAACAGACCAAGTATCCAAGTCATACTCCCAACGATATCTGGGAGAAGTAGTTTGATAAGCAATCACAGGATACTGTAGGTAATGATGTGTGGTCATAACAAATGTAACATGAGTTTAGAGAAGGGGGTGGTTGACAATAAATCAATCTAAGACATTAAAAACGGACGAATTAAAATGCAATCAGTGACTGAACAGGCTGTTTAATTGTAATAAACATAAAAAAAACAAACTTTGAGTTAATTTATGGAGGACGGGTCAAGTAGAGTGTGAGTGTGTTTTGAGAGAGGAAAGAAGACGTTTAGCAGAAGGAGAGGAGGTGGGGCTATGTTAAGGGTAAGAGGAAGGAGGTGGGGTGGGGGGGTGGGGGATTGAAAGAAACGGGTGATGGTGATGAGGGGGCAAAGTGACAGGTCATTGACGGGTGCTGAAGCCACCTGGCCAGGTGCTTCCTGTCTGTGTCAGTTTCCCGGCCAGGTGCTTCCTGTCTGTGTCAGTTTCACGCACGCTCTGTGGGATGCAGAGGAATGCTTGGGGCTAATCATTGCGAACACCCTGCAGGTGGTTTGTTCTAGCATCGGCCGACGAAGACACGGCTGGTGTTAGTTGTCACACGTCTGTAGACGCGCGGCACCTTGCACTGCAATTCTCAGTCTGTTTCTGGGATAAAGAGAATGAATTTGCGTCC
>JADBJO010031092.1:0-17125 GCA_016801955.1 Conus betulinus | reverse complement strand
CTTTTCTGTGACGTCCGTTACACACACAATACTTTAGAGCTCGCTGAGAGAGAGAGAGAGAGAGAGAGAGAGAGAGAGAGAGTAGGAAGCAACATGCGATGTGACCGTCATTTGCGACACTCGATCACACATACAACAGGAACTGAAGAGCTGCAGGGAAGAGGCAAAAAAAATGTTATATTTGGGAGCCCAGAAAGGGGAACAGCATTGATATTATACTTAGGGTACAGGGAGAGGGGCAAAAATAAGGTGTTCGGGGAACGGGGAAATTGGAAACAAAAACTGATATTTGTGAAACAGGCAGAAGGTCACCAGAAATGTTTTATTGTGGGAGAGGAAGAGGACAACAGAAAGGCTATATCTTGGGACAGGGAGAGGCAAAATATCCCGATATATTTAGGGAACAGGGAGAGAGACAACACATACACGCTGTGTTTCGGGAACAGGGAGAGGGACAACACAAACGCTGTGTTTGGGGAACAGGAGAGAAAAACACAAACGCCATTTTTGGGGAACAGAGAGAGGAACAAGACAAACGCTGTGTTTGAGGAACACAAACAAAACGCTGTGTTTTGGGGAACAGGGAGACGGCCAACACAAACGCTGTGCTTGGGGAACATGGAGAGAGCCAACACAAACGCTGTGTTTGGGGAACAGGGAGAGGGACAATAAAAATGCTATGTTTGTGGAACAGGGAGAGGGACAGCACAAACACTGTGTTTGCGGAACAGGGACAGGGCCAACACATACGCTGTGCCTGCGGAAGAAGGAGAGGGACAACACAAATGCTGTGTTTGGGGAACAGGGACAAGGCCAACGTAAACGCTGTGTTTGGGGAACAGGGAGAGGGACAACACAAACGCTGTGTTTGGTGAGCAGGAAGAGGAACAACACAAACGCTGTGTTTGTGGAACAGGGACAGGGCTAACACAAACGCTGTGTTTGCAGAACAGGGAGAGGGACAACATAAACGCTGTGTTTGGTGAACAGGGAGAGGGACAACAAAAACGCTATGTTTCAGAAACAGGATGGGAACAACACTAACGCTGTGCTTGAGAAACAGAGTTGGGAACAAAACAAACGCTGTGTTTGGGGAAAAGGGAGAGGGACAACACAAACAATGTGTTTGCTGAACAGGGAGATAGACAACAGAAACGAAACGTTGTGTAGAGGAACAGGGAGAAGGCCAACACAAACAAACACTGTGTTTTGGGAAACAGGGAGAAGGACAACACAAACGCTGTGTTTGGGAAACAGGGAGAGGGACAACATAAACGCCGTCTTTGGGGAGCACGGAGAGAAACATACAAACGCTGTGTTTCGGGAACAGAGAGAGGGACAACACAAACGGTGTGTTTGGTGAACAGGAGAGGGACAACACAAACGCCATCATTGGGGAACAGGGAGAGGAACAAGAAAAACGCTGTGTTTTGGGAACACAAACACAACACTGTGTTTGTGAAACAAGGAGAGGGCTAACACAAATGCTGTGTTTGGAGAACATGGAGATGGCCAGCACAAATGCTGTGTTTGGGGGAGAGAGACAAAACAAACGCTGTGTTTGTGGAACAGGGAGAGCAACAACGAAAACGCTGTATTTGCAGAACAGGGAGAGGGACAACACAAACGCTGTGTTTGGGGAACAGGGAGAGGGACAACACAAACGCTGTGTTTGGGAAACAGGGACAGGACCAACACAGAGGGAGAAGGACACAACACAAACGCTGTGTTTTGGGGAACAGGGACAGGGCCAACATAAACGCTGTGTTTGGGGAACAGGGAGAGGGACAACAGAAACGCTTTGTTTGAGAAACAGGGAGAGGGCCAACGCAAGCACTGTGTTTTGGGAAACAGGGAAAGGGGCCAACACTAACGCGTTGTTTGGGGAACAGGGAGAGGGACAACACAAACGCTGTGTTTAGGGAACAGGGAGAGGAAAAACACAAGCGCCATCTTTGGGGAAGAGGGACTGGAAAAACACAAACGTTGTATTTGGGGAACAGGGAGAGGGCAACACAAGCACTGTGTTTGGGGAACAGGGAGAGGGACAACACAAACGTTGTGTTTCCGGAATAGGAGAGGCACTACATAAACGCTGTGCCTGTGAGACAGCGAGAGGGACAACACAAACGCTGTGTTTGGGGAATAGGGAAGTGGACAACATAAACGCCGTATTTACTTAACCGGGAGAGGGACACACAAACGCTGTGTTTTTGGGAACAGGGAGAGGGACAACTCAAATGCTGTGTTTGGGAAAAAGGGTGAGGGACAACACAAACGTTGTGCTTGGGGAGTATGGAGAGGAACAACACAAACGCTGTGTTTGAGGAACAGGGTAAGGGACAACACAAACGCCGTGTTTACGGAACCGGAGAGGGACGACACAAAACGCTGTGTTTTGGGAACAGGGGGAGGGACAACACAAACGCTGTGTTTGCGGAACAGGGAGAGGGACAACACAAATGCTGTGTTTTGAGGAACAGGGAGAGGCACAACAGAAACACTGTGTTTTGCGGAACAGGGAGAGGGACAACAGAAACACTGTGTTTGCGGAACAGGGAGAGGCACAACAGAAACACTGTGTTTGTGGAACAGGGAGAGGGACTACACAAACGCTGTGTTTGTGAAACAGGGAGAGGGCCAGTACAAACGCTGTGTTTGGAAACAGGGAGAGGGACAATACAAACGCTGTGCTTGGGGAACGGGGAGAGGGACAACACAAAGGTAATCTTTGGGAAACAGGGAGAGGAACAAGACAAACGCTGTGTTTGGGGAACACAATCACAACGCTGTGTTTGGAGAAAATGGAGAGGGCCAACACAAACGCTGTGTTTGGGGAACAGGGAGAGGGACAACACAAACGCTGGTTTGAGGAACAGGGCGAGAGAACAACACAAAAACGCTGTGTTTGGAGAACAGGGAGAGGGACAACATAGACGCTGTGTTTGAGGAACAGGGAGAGGGACAACACAAACGCTGCGTTTGCAGAACAGGGACAGGACCAACACAAACCCTTTGCCTGTGGAGAGGCAAAGGGACAACATAGACGCTGTGTTTGAGGAACAGGGAGAGGGACAACACAAACGCTGCGTTTGCAGAACAGGGACAGGGCCAACAGAAACGCTTTGCCTGCAGAAGAGGCAGAGGGACAACACAAACGGTGTGTTTGCAGAGAAGGGAGAGGGACAGTACAAACGCTGTGTTTGGGGAGCAGGGAGAGGAACAACACAAACGTTGTGTTTGCGGATTAGCGACAGAGCCAACACAAACGCTGTGTTTGGGGAAGAGGGAGAGCGACAACACACAAACGCTGTGTTTTGGAAACAAGGATGGGAGCAACACAAACGCTGTGTTTGTAAAACAGGGATGGGAACAACACAAGCGCTGTGTTTGGAAAACAGGGAGAGGGAGAACTCAAACGCTGTGTTTTTTGTGGAACAGGAGAGGGACACAACTCAAACGCTGTGTTTTGCGGAACAGGGAGAGGGACAACACAAACGCTGTGTATGAGGTACAGAGAGAGGGATAAAACAAACGCTGTGTTTGGGAAACATGGAGAAGGACAACACAAACGCGTTGTATGGGGAACATGGAGAGGGACAACTCTAATGCGTTGTTTGGGGAACAGGAAGAGGGACAACACAAACGCTGTGTTTGGGGAACAGGGATAGGAACAAGACAAACGGTGTGCTTGGCAAACAGGGAGATGGACACACAAACGCCATCTTTGGGGAACAGGGAGAGGGAAAATACAAACGCTATGTTTGGGGAACAGGGAGAGGGACTACATAAACGCTGTGTCTGTGAAACAATGAGATGGAGAACAGAAACGCTGTGTTTGGGGAACAGGGAGAGGAACAACACAAACGCTGTGCTTGAGAAATAGAGTTGGGAACAAAACAAACGCTGTATTTGCGAAACAGGGAGAGGGACAACACAATGTGTTTGCGGAACCGGGAGATAGACAACAGAGACGCTGTGTTAGAGGAACAGGGAGAGGGCCAACACAAACACTGGTTTGGGAAACAAGGGGAGGGACAACACAAACGCTGTAATTGGGAAACAGGGAGAGGGACAACATAAACGCCATCTTTGGGGAGCATGGAGAGAAAAAATACAAACGCTGTGTTTGGGGAACAGGAAGAGGGACAACACAAACGGTGTGTTTGGTGAACAGGGAGATGGACAACACAAACGCTATCTTTGGGGAACAGGCAGAGGAACAAGACAAACGCTGTGTTTTGGGAACACAAACACTATGCTGTGTTTGTGAAACAGGGAGAGGGCCAACACAAACGCTGTGTGTTTGGGGAACATGGAGATGGCCTACACAAACGCTGTGTTTGGAGAACAGGGGAGAGGGACAAAATAACGCTGGTTTGAGGAACAGGGCGAGGAACAACACAAACGCTGTGTTTGCGGAACAGGTAGAGGGACAACACAGACGCTGTGTTTAGGGGACAGGGAGATGGACAACACAAGCGCTGTGTTTTGGAACAGAGACAGTGCCAACACAAACGCTGTGTTTGTGGAGCAGGGAGAGGTACAATGCAAACGCTGTGTTTAGGGGGCAGGGAGAGGAACAACACAAACGCTGTGTTCGTGGAACAGGGATAGGGACAACTCACACGCTGTGTTTGGGAAGCATGGAGATGGACAACACAAATGCAATGTTTGTGGAACAGGGAGAGGGAGAACACTAACGCTGTGTATGAGAAACAGGGATGGTAACAACAGAAACGCTGTGTTCTGGAAACAGAGATGGGAACAACACACAACGCTGTGTTTGGGGAACTTGGAAAGGGCCAACACAAACGCTGTGCTTGCGGAGCAGCGAGATGGACAACAGAAACGCTGTGTTTGCGGAATAGGGAGGGGGACAACACAAACCCTATGTTTGAGGAACAGGGAGAGGGACAACTCAAACGCTGTGTTTGTAGAACAGGACAGGGCCAACACAAACGCTGTGTCTGTGGAACAGGTATCGGAACAAAACAAACGCTAAGATTGGAAAACAGAGATGGGAACAACACAAACGCTGTGTTTTGGAGACAGGGAGAGGGAGAACTCAAAGGCTGTGTTTTTGTGGACCAAGGAGAGGGACGACACAAACGCTGTGTTTGCAGTACAGGGAGAGGGGTCAACACAAACATCTGTTTGAGAAACAGAGAGAGGGATAACACAAACGCTGTGTTTTGGAAACAGGGAGAAGGACAACACAGACGCGTTGTTTGGGGAACATGGAGAGAGACAACACAATAACGCGTTGTTTGGGGAACTGGGAGGATGACAACACTAACGCTGTGTTTGGGGAACAGGGATAGGAACAAGACAAATGGTGTGTTTGGGGAACAGGGAGATGGACTACACGAACGCCATCTTTGGGGAACAGGGAGAGGGACAATACAAACGCTGTGTTTGGGGAACAGGAACTGGGACAACCCAAACGTCGTCTTTGGGGAACAGGGAGAGGAAAAAGACAAACGCTGTGTTTGGGGAACACAAACACAACGCTGTGTGTTTGGGAAACAAGGAGAGGATCAACACAAACGCTGTGTTTGTGGAACAGGGAGAGGGACAAAACAAACGCTGGTTTGAGGAACAGAGTGAGGAACAACAAACGCTGTGTTTTGTGGAACAGGGAGAGTGACAACACAAACGCTGTGTTTGCGGAACAGGATGAGGGACAACACAGACGCTGAGTCTAAGGAACAGGGAGATGGACAACACAAACGCTGTGCTTGTGGAACAGGGACAGGGCCAACACAAACGCTGGGTTTGCAGAGCAGGGAGAGGTACAATACAAACGCTGTGTTTGCGGAACAGGCATAGGGACAACTTACACGCTGTGTTTGGGGAAGCATGGAGATGGACAACACAAACGTAATGTTGGTGGAACAGGGAGAGGGAGAAACACAAACGCTGTGTTTGGGAAACAGGGTTGGGAACACAGAAACGCTGTGTTCTGGAAACAGAGATGGGAACAACACAAACGCTGTGTTTGGGTAACTTGGAAAGGGCCAACACAAACGCTGTGCTTGTGGAAAAGGGAGATGGACAACAGAAACGTTGTGTTTGCGGAATAGGGAGGGGGACAACACAAACGCTATGTTTGAGACCAGAGAGAGGGACAACACAAACGCTGTGTTTGCAGAACAGGGACAGGGCCAACACAAACGCTGTGCCTGTGGAACAGGGAGAGGGACAACACAAATGCTGTGTTTGTGGAACAGGGACAGGACCAACACAAACGGTAAAATTGCGGAACAGGGACAGGACTAACACAGGCGCTGTGTTTTCAGAACAGGGAGAGGGACAAAACAAACGCTGTGTCTCGGGAAGAGGGAGAGGGACAACACAAACGCTGTGTTTCGGAAACAGGAATGGCAACAACATAAATGCTTGTTTGTGAAACAAGGATGGGAACAACACAAACGCTGAGTTAGGTAAACAGAGATAGGAACAACAACACAAACGCTGTGTTTTGGAAACAGGGAGAGGGAGAACTCAAACGCTGTGTTTGCAGAACAGGGAGTGGGACAACTCAAACGCTGTGTTTTTGCGGAACAGTGAGAGGGACGACACAAACCCTGTGCTTGAGAAACAGAGAGAGGGATAACACAAACGCTCTGTTTGGGAAACAGGGAGAAAGACAAGGCAACGCGTTGTTTGGGTAACATGGAGAGAGACAACAATAACGCGTTGTTTGGAGAACAGGGAGAGGGACAACACAAACGCTGTGTTTGTGAACAGGGATAGGAACAAGACAAACGTTTGTGTTTGGGGAACAGGGAGATGGACAACACAAACGCCATCTTTGGGGAACAGGGAAGGGACAATACAAACGCTGTGTTTGGGAAACAGGGAAGGAACAAACACGAACGCTATGTTCGGGAAACAGAGATGGGAACAACACAAACGCTGTCGTTGGGGAACTTGGAAAGGGCCCACACAAACGCTATGTTTGCTGAACAGGGAGAGGGACAACGGAAACGCTGTGTTTGCGGAACAGGGAGAGGGACAACACAGACGCTGTGTTTTCGGAACAGGGAGAGGGCCAACACAAACGCTGTGTTTGCGGAACAGGGACAGGGCCAACACAAACGCTGTGCCTGTGGAACAGGGAGAGGGACAACACAAATGCTGTGTTTGCGGAGCAGGGAGAGGGCCAACACAAACGCTGTGATTGTGGAACAGGGACAGGACCAGCAAAGACGCTGTGTTTTGCAAAACAGTGTGAGAGGAGAACACAAACGCTGTGTTTGTGAAACTTGGATGGGAACAACACAAACGCTGAGTTTGGGAAACAGAGATGGGAACAACACAAACGCTGTGTTTTGGAAACAGGGAGAGGGAGAACTCAAACGCTGTGTTTTTGTGGAACAGGGAGAGGGACAACACAAACGCAGTGATTGCGGAACAGGCATAGTGACAACACAAACGCTGTTTTTGAGAAACAGAGAGAGGGATAACACAAATGCTGTGTTTGGGAAACAGGGAGAAGGACAACACAAACGCGTTTTTTGGGGGAACATGGAGAGAGGAGACAACAATAACGCGTTGTTTGGGGAACAGGGATGGTGACAACACTAATGCTGTGTTTGGGGAACAGGGAGAGACAGTACAAACGCCATCTTTGGGGAACAGGGAGAGGAACAACACAAACGCTGTGTTTCGGGAACAAGAACTGGGACAACACAAACGCCGTCTCTGGGGAACAGGGAGAGGAACAAGACAAACGCTGTGTTTGGAGACACAAACACAACGCTATGTTTGGGAAACAGGGAGAGGGGCAAAACAAACGCTGGTTTTAGGAACAGGTCGAGGAACAACACAAACGCTGTGTTTGCGGAACAGGTAGAGGGACAACACAGATGCTGTGTCTAAGGAACAGGGAGATGGACAACACAAACGCTGTGTTTGTAGAACAGGGACAGGGCCAACACAAACACTGTGTGTTGCGGAGAGCAGGGAGAGGTACAATATAAAACGCTGTGTATGGGGAGCAGGGAGAGGAACAACACAAACGCTGTGTTTGCAGAATAGGGAGAGGGACAACACAAACGCTGCGTTTGGGGAACAGGGAGAGAGGGAGAACACAAACGCTGTGTTTTTCGGAAACAGGGATGAGGATAACACAAACGCTGCGTTTGTGAAACAGGGATGGGATAACACAAACGCTCGCTGTGTTTTCGGAAACAGGGAGAGGGACAACACAACTCTGTGTTTGGGGAACAGGGAGGGGGAACAAGACAAACGCTGTGTTTGGAGAACAGGATGATGGACAACACAAACTCTGTGCTTGGGGAACAGGGAGAGGGACAACACAAACGCCATCTTTGGGAAGAGGGACAGGAACAACACAAACGCTGTGTTTGGGGAACAGGGACAGGGACAATATAAACGCTGTGTTTGGGGAACAGGGAGAGGAACAACACACTCGCTGTGTTTGCGGAACAAGGTGAGGGACTACATAAACGCTGTGTCTGTGAAACGGCGACACAGAGAACACAAACAATTTGTTTTGGGAACAGGGAGAGGAACAACACAAACGCTGTGTTTGGGGAACAGGGAAAGGGACCACTCAAACGCTGTGTTTAGGAAACAGGGACAACACACAAAAGCTGTGTTTGTGTGGAACAGGGAGAGGGACAACACAAACGCTGTGTTTGGGAAACAGGAATGGGAACAACACAAACGCTGTGTTTGGGGAATATGGAGAGGGCCCAACACAAAAGCTGTGTTTGTGGAACAGGGAGAGGGACAACACAAACGCTGTGTTCGCGGAACAGGGACAGTGACAAACAAACGCTGTGTTTGTGAAACAGGAAGATGGCCAGCACAAACGCTGTTTTGGGAAACAAGGACAGGGACAACACAAACGCGGTGCTTGGAGAACAGGGCGAGGGCCAACACAAACGCTGTGTTTTGGGGAACACGGAGAGGGAAAAAACAAACGTTGTGTTTGGGGAACAGGGAAAGGAACAACACAAACGCCATCGTTGGGGAACCGTGAGAGGAACAGCACAAACGCTGTGTGTGGGGAACAGGGAGAGGGACAACACAAACGCCGTATTTGGGGAAAAGGGAGAGGGACAACACAAACGCTGTGTATGGGGAACCGGGAGATGGACAACACAAACGCCGTGTTCGGGGAGCAGGGAGAGGGACAACACAAACGCCGTGTTTGGGGAACAGGGAGAGTGACAACACAAACGCGTTTTTTTTGGAACATGGAGAGAGAGAGACAACAATAACGCGTTGTTTGGGGAACAGGGATGGTGACAACACTAATGCTGTGTTTGGGGGAACAGGAGAGACAGTACAAACGCCATCTTTGGGGAACAGGGAGAGGAACAACACAAACGCTGTGTTTTCGGGAACAAGAACTGGGACAACACAAACGCCGTCTCTGGGGAACAGGGAGAGGAACAAGACAAACGCTGTGTTTGGAGAACACAAACAACGCTATGTTTGGGGAACAGGGAGAGGGGCAAAACAAACGCTGGTTTTAGGAACAGGTCGAGGAACAACACAAACGCTGTGTTTGCGGAACAGGATGAGGGACAACACAGACGCTGTGTCTAAGGAACAGGGAGATGGACAACACAAACGCTGTGTTTGTAGAACAGGGACAGGGCCAACACAAACACTGTGTTTGCGGAGCAGGGAGAGGTACAATATAAACGCTGTGTATGGGGAGCAGGAGAGGAACAACACACAACGCTGTGTTTGCAGAATAGGGAGAGGGACAACACAAACGCTGCGTTTGGGGAACAGGGAGAGGGAGAACACAAACGCTGTGTTTCGGAAACAGGGATGAGGACAACACACAAACGCTGCGTTTGTGAAACAGGGATGGGAATAACACAAACGCTCGCTGTGTTTCGGAAACAGGGAGAGGGACAACACAAACTCTGTGTTTGGGGAACAGGGAGGGGGAACAAGACAAACGCTGTGTTTGGAGAACAGGATGATGGACAACACAAACTCTGTGCTTGGGGAACAGGGAGAGGGACAACACAAACGCCATCTTTGGGAAGAGGGACAGGAACAACACAAACGCTGTGTTTGGGGAACAGGGACAGGGACAATATAAACGCTGTGTTTGGGGAACAGGGAGAGGAACAACACACTCGCTGTGTTTGCGGAACAAGGTGAGGGACTACATAAACGCTGTGTCTGTGAAACGGCGACACAGAGAACACAAACAATTTGTTTTGGGAACAGGGAGAGGAACAACACAAACGCTGTGTTTGGGGAACAGGGAAAGGGACCACTCAAACGCTGTGTTTAGGAAACAGGGACAACACAAAAGCTGTGTTTGTGGAACAGGGAGAGGGACAACACAAACGCTGTGTTTTGGGAAACAGGAATGGGAACAACACAAACGCTGTGTTTGGGGAATATGGAGAGGGCCAACACAAAAGCTGTGTTTGTGGAACAGGGAGAGGGACAACACAAACGCTGTGTTCGCGGAACAGGGACAGTGACAAAACAAACGCTGTGTTTGTGAAACAGGAAGATGGCCAGCACAAACGCTGTTTTGGGAACAAGGACAGGGACAACACAAACGCGGTGCTTGGAGAACAGGGCGAGGGGGCCAACACAAACGCTGTGTTTGGGGAACACGGAGAGGGAAAAAACAAACGTTGTGTTTGGGGAACAGGGAAAGGAACAACACAAACGCCATCGTTGGGGAACCGTGAGAGGAACAGCACAAACGCTGTGTGTGGGGAACAGGGAGAGGACAAAACACAAACGCCGTATTTGGGGAAAAGGGAGAGGACAACACAAACGCTGTGTATGGGGAACCGGGAGATGGACAACACAAACGCCGTGTTCGGGGAACAGGGAGAGGGACAACACAAACGCCGTGTTTGGGGAACAGGGAGAGTGACAACACAAACGCGTTTTTTTGTGTTGTCCCTCTCCCTGTTCCCCAAACACGGCGTTTGTGTTGTCCTCTCCCTGTTCCCCAACACAGCGTTTGTGTTGTTCCTCTCACGGTTCCAAAACGATGGCGTTTGTGTTGTCCTTTCCCTGTTTCCCCAAACACAACGTTTGTTTTTTCCCTCTCCGTGTTCCCCAAACACAGCGTTTGTGTTGGCCCTCTCCCTGTTCTCCAAACACCGCGTTTGTTTGTCCCTGTCCTTGTTTCCCAAAACAGCGTTTGTGCTGGCCATCTTCCTGTTTCACAAACACAGCGTTTGTTTGTCGGACTGTCCCTGTTCCCCGAACACAGCGTTTGTGTTGTCCCTCTCCCTGTTCCACAAAACACAGCTTTTGTGTTGGCCCTCTCCCCTATTCCCCAAACACAGCGTTTGTGTTGTTCCCTCTCCCTGTTTCCCAAACACAGCGTTTGTGTTGTCCCTCTCCCTGTTCCACAAACACAGCTTTTGTGTTGTCCCTCTCCTGTTTCCAAACACAGCGTTTGTGTTGGTCCCTTTCCCTGTTCCCCAAACACAGCGTTTGTGTTGTTCCTCTCCCTGTTCCCCAAAAACAAATGTTTGTGTTCTCTGTGTCGCCGTTTCACAGACACAGCGTTTGTGTAGTCCCTCACCTTGTTCCGCAAACACAGCGAGTGTGTTGTTCCTCTCCCTGTTCCCCAAACACAGCGTTTATATTGTCCCTGTCCCTGTTCCCCAAACACAGCGTTTGTGTTGTTCCTGTCCCTCTTCCCCAAAGATGGCGTTTGTGTTGTCCCTCTCCCTGTTCCCCAAGCACAGAGTTTGTGTTGTCCCTTCCTCCTGTTCTCCAAACACAGCGTTTGTCTTGTTCCCCCTCCCTGTTCCCAAAACACAGAGTTGTGTGTTGTCCCTCTCCCTGTTTCCGAAACACAGCGAGCGTTTGTGTTATTCCCATCCCTGTTTCACAAACGCAGCGTTTGTGTGTTGTCCTCATCCCTGTTTCCGAAAACACAGCGTTTGTGTTCTCCCTCTCCCTGTTCCACAAACGCAGCGTTTGTGTTGTCCCTCTCCCTATTCTGCAAACACAGCGTTTGTGTTGTTCCTCTCCCCTGCTCCCCATACACACGTTTATATTGTACCTCTCCCTGCTCCGCAAAACACAGTTTGTGTTGGCCCTGTCCCTGTTCTACAAACACAGCGTTTGTGTTGTCCATCTCCCTGTTCCTTAGACACAGCGTCTGTGTTTGGGAACATACTGTTCCGCAAACACAGCGTTTGTGTTGTTCCCTCGACCTGTTCCTAAAACCAGCGTTTGTTTTGCCCCTCTCCCCTGTTCCCAAACATAGCGTTGTGTTTGTGTTCTCCAAACACAGCGTTTGTCTTGTTCCTCTCCCTGTTCCCCAGAGACGGCGTTTGTGTTGTCCCCAGTTCTTGTTCCCGAAACACAGCGTTTGTGTTGTTCCTCTCCCTGTTCCCCAAAGATGGCGTTTGTACTGTCTCTCCCTGTTTCCCAAACACAGCATTAGTGTTGTCACCATCCCTGTTCCCCAAACAACGCGTTATTGTTGTCTCCTCTCTCCATGTTCCCCAAAAAAACGCGTTTGTGTTGTCCTTCTCCCTGTTTCCCAAACACAGCGTTTGTGTTATCCCTCTCTCTGTTTCCAAAACACAGCGTTTGTTGTTGTCCATATCCCTGTTCCCCAAACACAGCGTTTGTGTTGTCCCTCTCCCTGTTCCCCAAAAACAAAACAGCGTTTGAGTTCTCCCTCTCCCTGTTTCCACAAAACACAGCGTTTGTGTTGTTCCCATCTCTGTTTCCCAAACACAGCGTTTGTGTTGTTCCTCTCCCTGTTCCCCAAACACAGCGTTTGTGTTCTCCCTCTCCCTGTTTTGCAAAACACAGCGTTTTGTTGGTCCCTCTCCCTGTTCCCAAACACAGCGTTTGTGTTGTCCCTCTCCCTGTCCGCAAACACAGCGTTTGTGTTGTCCCCCAAACCCTGTTCCACAAACAGCGTTTGTGTTGGCCCTGTCCCTGTTCCGCAAACACAGCGTTTGTGTTGGCCCTCTCCCTGTTCCAAAAACACAGCGTCTGTGTTGTCCCTCTCCCTGTTCCGCAAAACACAGCGTTTTGTGTTGTCCCTCTCCCTGTTCCCCACAAACACAGCGTTTGTGTGTTGGCCCTCTCCAAGTTCCCAACGACAGCGTTGTTGTTGTTCCAGCTCTCCTGTTCCCACAACACAGCGTTTGTGTGTTCCCTTCCCTGTTTCCCAACACAGCGTTGTGTTTGTCCCTTTCCCTGTTCCCCAAACACACGTTTGTGTTGTCCATCTCCTGTTCCCCAAACACAAACGTTTGTGTTGTTCCTATCCCTGTTCCAGGACACAGCGTTTGGTGTTGTCCCTCTCCCTGTTCTCCAAACACACGTTATTGTGTTGTCTCTCCCTGTTACCCAAACACAGCGTTGCCTTTGTCTTTCTCCCTGTTTCCAAAACAGAGCGTTTGTGTTTTTCCCTCTCCCTGTTCCCAAGCACAGGGTTTGTGTGTTGTCCCTCTCACTGTTCCGCAAACACAGCGTTGTGAGTTGTCCCCACTCCTGTTCTGCAAAACACAGCGTTTGTGTTGGCCCTCTCCCTGTTTTCCAAAACACAGCGTTTGTGTTGTGTGTCCCTCTCCCTGTTTACAACACAAAGCGTTTGTGTTGTTCCCATCCCCTTTCACAAACACAAAGCGTTTGTGTTTTTGTGACATTCCTGTTTCCCAAACACAGCGTTTGTGTTGTCCCTCTCCCTCTTCCCGAACACACACAGCGTTTGTTTGTCCCTCTCCCTGTTCTAGAAACACAGCGCCTGTGTTAGTCCTGTCCCTGTTCCGCAATTTTTACGTTTGTGTTGGTCCTGTCTCCCTGTTCCACAAACACAGCGTTTGTGTTGTCCCCTCTCCTGTTCCTTAACACACAGCGTTTGTGTTGTTGGCCCATGTCCCTGTTCTGCAAACACAGCGTTTGTGTTGTCCCTCTCTCTGGTCCTCAAACATAGCGTTTGTGTTGTCCCCTCCCTATTCCGCAAACACAACGTTTGTGTTGTCCATCTCCCTTTTCCACAAGCACAGCGTTTGTGTTGGCCCTCTCTTCCAAGTTCCCCAAACACAGCGTTTGTGTTGTTCCCATCTCTGTTTCCAGAAACACAGCGTTTCTGTTGTTCCACAACCCTGTTTCCCAAACACAGCGTTTGTGTTCTCCCTCTCCCTGTTCCCACAAACACATTACGTTTGTGTTTGTCCATCTCCATGCTTCCCAAACACAGCGTGTAAGTTGTCCTATGCCTGTTCCGCAAACACAGCGTTTGTATTGTACCTCTCCCTGCTCAGGTGCAAACAAACACAGCGTTTGTGTTGTCCCTGTCCCTGTTCCACAAAGCACCTGCGTTTGTGTTGTCCTCTCCCTGTTCCTTAGACTCAGGTCTGTGTTGTTACCTCATCCTGTTCCGCAAACACAGCGTTGTGTTGTCCCTCTCCCTGTTCCAACACACAAACGTTTGTGTTGTTCCTCACTCTGTTCCTCAAACCAGCGTTTGTTTGTCCCTCTCCCTGTTCCACAAACACAGCGTTTGTGTTGATCCTCTCCTTGTTCCCAAACAAAACACAGCGTTGTGTTTGCGGATGTTCCCAACAACACAGCCGTTTGTCTTTGCGGATCTCCCTGTTCCCCAAAGACGACGTTGTGTTGTGTCCCAGTTCCTGTTCCCCAAACACAGCGTTTGTATTGTCCCTCTCCCTGTTCCCAAAGATGGCGTTCGTGTAGCCATCTCCCTGTTCCCCAAACACACCATTTGTGCGGTTCCTATCCCTGTTCCCCAAAACACAGCGTTTGTGTTGTCATCTCCCAGTTCCCCAAACAACGCGTTTTGTGTTGTCTCTCTCCATGTTCAACACAAACAACGCGTCTGTGTTGTCCTTCTCCCTGTTCCATAAAAACACAGCGTTTGTGTTATCCCTCTCTCTGTTTCTCAACAAACAGATGTTTGTTGTTGACCCTCTCCCTGTTCTGCAAAACACAGCGTTTGTGTTGTCCCTCTCCTTGGTCCACAAAAAACACAGCGTTTGAGTTGCTCCCTCTCCCTGTTTCCAAAACACAGCGTTTGTGTGTTGTCCATCTCTGTTTTTCCAATCTTAGCGTTTGTGTGTTGTTCCGATACCTGTTCCACAGACACAGCGTTTGTGTTGGCCCACTGTCCCTGTTTACAAACACAGCGTTTGAGTTGTCCCTGAGACCTGTTCCTCAAATCACAGGGTTTGTGTTGTCCCCCTCCCTATTCCGCAAACACAGCGTTTTGTGTTGTCCATCTCGCTGCTCCGCAAGCACAGCGTTTGTGTTGGCCCTTTCCCAGTTCCCAAAACACAGCGTTTGTGTTGTTACCCATCTCTGTTTCCAGAAACACAGCGTTTTCTGTTTGTCCCTCCCCTGTTTCTCAAACACAGCGTTAGTGTTCTCCCTCTCCCTGTTCCCGCAAACACAGCGTTTGTGTTGTCCCCTCTCCCTGCTTCCCCAAACACAGCGTGTTGTGTTGTCCCTATCCCCCTGTTCCACGAAACACAGCGTTTGTGTTGTTCTCTCTCCCTGCCCCCTAAACACAGCGTTTGTGTTTGTACCTCTCCCTGCTCCACAAACACAGCGTTTGTGTTGGCACTGTCTCTGTTCCAAAACACAGCGTTTGTGTTGTCCATCTCCCTGTTCCCTAAACACAGCGTCTGTGTTGTCCCTCTCCCTGTTCCGCAAACACAGCGTTTGTGTTGTTCCTCGCCCTGTTTCTCAAACCAGCGTTTATGTTGTCCCTCTCCCTGTTTCCAAACACACAGCGTTTGTGTAGGCCATCTCCATGTTCCCCAAACACAGCGTTTGTGTTGGCCCTCTCCCTGTTTCCACAAACACAGCATAGTGTTGTGTTTCCCAAAACACAGCGTTTGTGATTGTCCCTCTGCCTGTTCCCAAAGATAGCGTTTGTGTTGTCCCTCTCCCTGTTCCAAAAACACACCGTTTGTGTTGTCCCTCTTCCTGTTCCCCAAACACAGCGTTGTATTTTTTCTCTCCCTGTTTCCCAAAGATGGCGTTTATGTTGTCCCTCTCCTGTTTCCCAAACACAGCGTTTGTGTTGTCCCTCCCTTGTTTCCCCAACACAGTGTTTGTGTGTTGGCCCTCTCCCTGTTCCTCTAACACAGCGTCTCTGTTGTTATCTCCCGGTTCCGCAAACACCATTGTGTTGTCCCTCTCCCTGTTTCGCAAATACAGCGTTTGTTTTGTTCCCAACTCCCTATTTCTCAAACACAGCGTTTGTGTTGTTCCTCTCCCTGTTCCCCAAACACAGCGTTAGTGTTCTCCATCTCATTGTTTCACAGACACAGCGTTTGTGTTAGTCCCTCTCCCTGTTCCCCAAACATAGCGTTTGTATTTTCCCTCTCCCTGTTCCCAAAGATGGCGTTTGTGTTGTCCATCTCCCTGTTTGCCAAGCACACCGTTTGTCGTGTTCCTATCCCTGTTCCCCAAACACAGCGTTTGTGTTGTCCCTCTTCATGTTCCCCAAAACAGCATTAGAGTTGTCCCTCTCCCTGTTCCCATACAACGCGTTTGTGTTGTCCTTCTCCATGTTTCCCAAACACAGCGTTTGTTTTATCCCTCTCTCTGTACCTCATACAAAGCGTTTGTGTTGTCCCTCTCCCTGTTCCGCAAAAGACAGCGTTTGAGTTGTCCCTCTCCCTGTTCCACAAAAAAAACACAGCGTTTGAGTTCTCCCTCTCCCTGTTTCCAAAAACACAGCGCTTGGTGTTGTTCCCATCCTGTTTTACAAACACAGCGTTTGTGTTGACTCCATCATTGTTTCCAAACACACAGCGTTTGTGTTGTCGCTCTCCCTCTTCCCCAAAACACAGCGTTTGTGTTTTGGCTCTGTCGCTAATCCGCAAACACAACGTTTGTGTTGTTCCTCTCCCTGCTCCCCAAACCACAGCACGGTTTGTACTGTCCTTCTCCCCTGATCTTGCAAACACAACCGTTTGTGTGTCCCTCTGCCTCTTCTGCAGGCAAAGCGGTTCTGTTGGCCCTGTCCATGTTTGCAAACGCAGCGTTTGTGTTGGCCCTTTCCCTGGCCTAAACACAGAGTTCTCTGTTGTCCCCTGTGCTCGTCCACAGGGCAAAGGGTTTGTGTGGTCATGTCCCTGTCTGA
>JADBJO010031091.1:12500-17125 GCA_016801955.1 Conus betulinus | reverse complement strand
TCAATCACTTTTGCGTTGCTTCCGTGTCTTCGTATATTATATTAAGGCAAAAAATATTATTGATATTATTGTAATTGTTTTTTGTCCTGTCGTTTACGGTTCGAAAGAAGGAATGTGTTTCTTTGGAAAACAAAAAATTGTTACAGTTATGTTCAGGGCTGGGATCTGCTCTCTGAACCAAATCTTGGACAATGGATACCCCACCCCCCACCCCCCCCCCCCCCCCTTTAAAAATCTAAAATCCTAAACTAAGTTAGTCCCAGGACAACATCCCATCTTTCCAGGAAGTCATAGTTAAAACTGATTTTGTAGTTGTTGGCGCCAACTTGCCACAAAGACAAGCACTCAACCAACCGCCGATCGCAACGAATGGACGTGGGTTGAATCTGTAACATTCTAGACAAGTGAACTGCCAAGCTGCCACACCCGGTTGGGTTTCTCTCACAGTAAATCACAACCGTGTGGCCCAAGCACTGGCCTAGAGGGTGGGGAATGGGGATAAGGGAAAATTGGCGCGTAAGAAGGAAGGCCAAAAGGGAAGGGGAATAGAAAATGAGAGGGGGAGAGGGGGTCAGGGAGGGGGGGAGGAAAGGGTCGCTGACCTAGCCAAAGGAGGAGAAGATGATGTGAGGGAAGGGAAAGGGGAGGGACCAGCAATGGTTGGGACACGAAGCCACACAAAGCAAACAGCGTGAAAAAACAATCACTAGAGTGGTGTGTGTGTGTGTGTGTATGTGTGTGGTGTGGTGTGTGCGTGTGTGTTGTGTGTGTGTGTGTGTGTGTGTGTGTGTGTGTGTGTGTGTGTGCGTTTAATGTGTGTGTGTGTGTGGTGTGTGTGTGTGTGTGTGTGTGTGTGTTAATGTGTGTGTGTTGTGTGTGTGTGTGTGTGTTTGTGTGTGTGTGTGTGTGTGTGTGTGTGTGTGTGTGTTTGCGTCCGTGCGCGTGTGCACGTGCTGGCACAAACGCATTGTGGGTATGTGCATTGTTCTTCTGTCTGTCTGTCGTCTGTCTCCTGTCTGTCTGTCTCTCTCTCTCTCTCTCTCTCTCTCCTCGTCTCTCTCTCGATCTCTCAACTAGAAACCTGTTCATTTATTTTATGTAAAGCGTTTAAGTTCGGATCTCTTCTTGTTTCTTAATGTACAGTATTGAATCATTTTGGACTGTTTAAGACATTTGATTTCCATATAACACCCCTTCATGAGGGGCAATGGCCGATTAATGAATAAAGTATCTGTATCTGTATCCGTGCCTCTCACTCTCTTTTTCAATGGCTGACTGCACCATTTCTTTTGCGTTGTTTCCGTCGTATATAATCAAGGCAGTTGTAGTTATTACTTGTTATTGTTATTTTTGTCCTTGTTCGTTTTACGAAAGAAGCAAATGTATTTCCTTTGGAAAAAAATACCGTTACAGAGTGTTCAGTAGGTTCTTTTTTAAGTAATCATGTGCCAAAAATTCTCGATCTGACCTCTGAACCAGATTTGGACAACAGGCACCCCCTGAAATGTCAAAGATTCGTCCAAGGACAACCTCCATCTTTCCAGCAAGTCTAGTAAAACTGATTTTGTAGTTTGGCGCAATCTTGCTCAAAGACAAGCCACACCAACCAAACCAATGATGTGGGTGAATCTGTAACATTCTAGACAAGTGAAAGTTGCCACACCCGCGTGTTCTCTCACAGCAAATCACAACCGAATGGCTTCAAGCACTGATCTGTAGGGGTGGAAAATGCATAATGGAAAGTTGGGGCGTAAAGATAGGAAGGCAAAAATGGAAGGGAAAAAAGACGAATGAGAGGGGGGAGAGGGGGTCAGGGAGGGGGAGGAAGAGGGTCGCGCTAGCAAAGGAGGAAGAGATGAGGGCAGGGAAGAGGGAGGGGACCAGCAATGGTTGGACAAGAAGCCACACAAAGCAAACAACGTGAAGAACCAATCACTTGAGTGGTGGTGTAGGGGGGGGGGGAGGGTGTGTCGGGGGGATAGGTGTGTTTGTGTGTGTTTGTGTGTGGTGACGTGCGCGCGCGCGCGCGCGTGTATGAGTTGTGTTTAATATGCGTGCGTGTGTTAGTGTGTGTTGGGTGTGTGTGTGTGTGTGGTGTGTGTGTGGTGTGGTGTGTGTGGTGTGCGTGGTGTGTGTATGCGCGTGTGCGTGTGTCGTGTGTGTGTGTGTGTGTGTGTGTGGTGTGTGTGTGTGTGTGTGTGTGCGCGCGCGCGCGCGCTGCACGCGCGCGCGCGTGTGTGTGTGTGGTGTGTGTGTGTACAAGTATGTGCGTGCATGCACGTGCACATGCACATGTGTACTGTAACATATTTATCAGCCAAAACTTCAAAGTATGCTGTAGACAGAGCTGTATTTCTGAGATAGCGTTTGAGAATGGTTGGTCAACGAAGGATATTGAATAAAATAAAAATCGGCTCTGGGTTGAGAGCAGGTGTCTGTCAAAGTCAGCAGGGACAGCAGATCTGCCCATTGATGGAAGTCTGAATTACAAACCGGCATTGATATAAAGGAGTTTATACTGAGGCTACCATGCTATCATTCTTTCAATTTTCCTTCAAATCAGCTCATTAAATTTATGTAATAATATTGTTCCATGAACATTGGTTCCGCGCTCTTTTCAGAATCATCCACCATGCCTCAACACTCATGGATTGTTTTCCTTCCAGGGCGGTTCACCCACATTTTTCAATAAGATTGATTCACTTGCTTCTATTAGCAGGCAGAGAAAGCAACCAACAGCCTGTGGGTGGAGAGATATAACAATGAGGGAAAATAAAAGGCAGTGTTTGTCAAATATCTTAAAATTTGGTCTTGTTTTTTTTTTTATCTTTTAACGAATTCCTAGGAGACTGACACAGCCTACAATGTTACTAAAGCACGACAACATGGAAAATGAATTCACAAAAAAGCATGGCTCAAAATGCGCCTGTTTTCATAAAATGTATGTGCATGGCAAATAATTATCGTCTTCAGTCGTCATGGAACAACAGACAGAGAAAGGGCTCTTCACAGCTCTTCCCACATTGCAGTACGAAATGCACACAACTGCAGTCTGGGACAGAATTTGGCGGAACGAAAAATGAAAGTGCTCCCTTTTGCATTGTGTCTTACATAAGGTGTAACACATTCCCCAGTGTTACTGTGTTCATTTGTATTTTTCATATTTGAAATCTGTGTGAACATCACAACTCATAACCCTCCTTCATTCATACATACACAGCTTTCTCCTATGTGAAACGATCAACGTTTGGAATATGTAGAAGACGACACAGCGGAGAATGTTTAAGTTTCAGACTATTTCGAACCAGCTGCCATACCCCAGCACGGCACGAGGATTTACCGCCCCGGGAAACATGACTCCTTTTCCTGGTTATACAAACTGACAAACGTTTGTAGCGGGTCAGGTCAGGGGTGGGCACATATATGTAAAGTCAAGAGATGCGCCCTTCTCCATCCCATTCCAATGTCGTCCCAGTCCCCCCAACACATGATTCTGTCAAAGAAAAAGAAATTGAAAACCAGTGAGGCCAGATGGGGATCGGAATCACACAGAAGATCCTCTTCTGCCGGCAAGGACATGGAGGCCTATTTGTACAGCCTCCATCTAGTATTATGTTAGCTGTTTTTTTTAGAACGGCTGAGCCGTGCTAAGAGTGACGGACAGGGTAAACAAAGACCAGTGATCAGGATGGGACAGGACTGGGGGCTTGTGTCCAATAGAGGTCCGTTGTCTGTCTCATTCTCTGGCTGCTCTCTTCCTTTCTGCTTGCCTGTGCAGGGACAAGGGGGCATTTCCAGCGTGAATCTGACTCCCTGCCCTCTTTGATTGTATGAGCCAGAGGGGTGAGGTGTGAGGTTGGCGTGTACAGGGCCGTTAGGTATGTATGGACAAACTTCCTTCTTGTTTGAAAAAAAAAAAAAGAAAAAAAAAGGAAGAAAAGAACGAGTTAAAATGGTGAAAGGAAAGGGACAAGGAATAAAGACAGGGTAGGGTGGACTGGAGTCGACAAGAGGGTGAATGGTTCATTCTGAAAGTTGGTGAGGGTGAGAGTACTGGTAATTATTTGGACAACAACGCTAGTAGCTGTGGCTCCTTGTGTGTGTGTGTGGTGTGTGGTGTGTGTGTGTGGGTGTGTGTGTGTGGTGTGTGTGTGGTGTGTGTGTGTGTGTGTTTGTGTGTGTGTGTGTGTGTGTGTGTGTGTGTGTGGTGTGTGTGAGGAGGGAGAGAGATGAGAGAGAGAGAGAGAGAGAGAGAGGAGAGAGAGAGATGAGGAGACGAGAAGAGGAGCGAGAGAGAGAGAGGTAGAGAGAGAGAATTTACCAAATATAACCAACCAAGATTTTCTTGGTACCTGTCTAGTGCTTAGTGCCGTTAATGCGATCACTGTGTGTCCTTAGTGATTCCACTGGCTGACTGTTAGGTTGAAAGACGCATGAGGAAACTTGAAAATCTTAAGCGTTCAAGGTTTTCTTTTATATAGTGCAACTGTGGGGGCGAATGTTGTGACATCATTTCATTTCCCTTGTTTTCCGACCCAACCTCCTTCGTCGTCGTCCTCGTACGCATCATTTTTCATCGACATTTATTTATTAAACATAACCAGCGACAGAGTCTACCAAAAAAC
>JADBJO010031091.1:0-7500 GCA_016801955.1 Conus betulinus | reverse complement strand
ATGTGTCCTCTGCAATACATTACATTTGATGAAAACAGCTTATCTCTATCAGACATTAATTTTAAAAAAAAATCACACAAGCTGGAACATCTCTGAACAAAATTTCAATGGTGTCTGTTGTTAAGTCTTTACGTCCAACATAATGCAGGTCCCAACATTCTACAGAAACATACCTTATAATGAGTAGTGGATTACATGGAATGCGCCATGGTGCTTCTTCACCTTTCAAAAGATATGAGTGATTATTAAAAGGAATGGTATGTGTAATACTGACACGAAACTATTTTTCGTTTTTCTTTACTGAAACCATTAGTACATACGTAAAAAACTGTATAATCTTCTGGTGCATTGTTATCTGTCTGAAAATTCAAATTCTTGCCAGTTGTCTTAAATACAAATCTGAACTTTTGGTTCAATTCGCTCCTCCGTCTCCACTTGACACCTTAACCTCCACTTTCCATACATACAAGCACAGACTCTGTGCTCTTCCCTCCTCCTTGTTCTCTTCAGTGTGACTGCTAGCTGCCTCTACACTGAAAAAAAAACACCCTCGTCATCACCTCAACCCAACCTTTTGCTTCGTCAGCCATGCCTGCTGTCGTGTCATGTTAGCTTTGTGTGCATCGATTATCGCTTTGCCTCCTGTCTCCTCCCGTCCATCCTCTATGCCCATCCTACCCTTCCATTACAGCCTTCCCTTAATGCCAGTGTTGCAGCTGCTGGCTTGTGGTTTTTCAATTACTGAGCAGTCTTCGAACATCCTGCGACCCCACCCCCACTCCCACGCTGGGTTTCTACTTCGTCCTCTCCCCACCCACTTCTCCATCGTCTCTCTCCCTTCCTCATTTTTGGCTAAAGTGCCGGTGTTGCAGCTGCTCACGTCTGGCATTTTCTAATCATTGAACAACATTTCACCTCTATCCACCTCCCCCCGCACAAACTTAGCGCACCCTGAGAACGGAAACACATAAAAAAATATGTTTTGTATGTTTGGATGCTAGTACAGATTTGGAAGTAAGTAAGCCAAGTGAATGAATGACTGAATATAAAATGACTTTCGTTTTATTCTACTGCCTTAACGGGCAGCATTTTCTGTGTGACCTAAACGAGAAAGGTTTTTATTTGAGACAAGTCTTTCAGGTTTAGTTCTTAGGAACATGTAAACATATCGCGAGGCTCTCATTGATCAGGATTATGTTTTCCTTTACTGTGGTTTGTAAATTAAACACTAGGAAAACATAGAAATAAATTTACAAATGCGAGAATTCCCCTGTCTGCTCTTGCTAATTTGGTTCGTTACCAACACTTGTCCCTTGTCTGATATTGCAATCGTCACAGTGTTGATTTTTTATTTGTCCAGCGACACCTCCAAGCAGAAGGTATGGCGATCATCCGTTTAGTGCCTACTTTTTTTCCCCTCAGCTGCTGTTGCCTCTGCATTTCAATTAATTTCATTAACCAGTAAATATTGTGCTTGTTGTCTGATACTTGTCAACCCAATAATGTTGACATGTGTTGCTATTGGATTCTTTGTACCTTTTTTGAAATAAACTGTTCTCACGCAACGGATCTACTCTTTGTTCCAGATTAACTCCCATTTTTTTCTCCTTTCCTAGCAACATATACATTCACATCCACCTTCCTCCCTCTCCCATGATCAATCGTATTTCTCTCACTGACTTGCTAGTGCATGGTGCTGGCTTTATTTCAGAACAAAATGTCACCTAGTCTCAGAATGTTGTACAGGTAATATGTGAATTAACTTTGCCATACAAGATGCACATCCTGTAACTGGGTGATATTTTTGTGTCTGGGGGTCGTTTACCTATGTCGACCGTGGAACCTGTCTCCATACGTGAATGTACGGATTTGAATGGCGTCTGACTGGTTAAATGTCTGTGGTGAAGGTGTATAGAGAGTGAAGTAGGTGATGATAGTGATTGCTAATACCTACATCTTACTGCCAGTGACGGTGCAAGTTTTTAATGACAGTGATGATGCGTTCTGACTGTGGTGATGGTGATGGTGATGGAGCTGACTGGGTAAAAAGTCTAGTCCTTGACAGGCCTGACTGTACTTGCATTAAAGTATTGAAAAAAAAAAAGACGATCTTCCGCACTGACGACAATGATAACAACAATGAAGGCGTTGAGTAACATTCATATGGCTAGTGTTTGTGCGCCTGTGTCCTTGCTTTTCTTCTTCAGAGAAGAGACACACCTTTTGGAGCCTGGACTATCTTTGTACTACATGTAGCATCACGTTTTAACTTGATTTTGGCGGTGTCTTGTTTCTATGTTTGCTTGTCCAAATCCATCGGTGATTTTCATTTGGGCATGTGTTTTCCCCACTTTCGCAGGTACGTGTTGACCATTAATGCATGTGACCAGCCACAACCACAGCCCGGAAAAAACGTGCACGAAATGTGTCAGTGTGTCCGTCTATTGACGTGCATGTGTGACCAGCAGGTACATAGAATCACGCAGGGTGACATTATGTATTTTGTCCTGCAAGAGAGAGACTTGCTCCCTATATCTTTCTTACTCTCATGCACAAAGAAAGTCGTACTCAACGTAAGTGATGGGAGACCACGATGTTGTGTTCTTCCTGTTGTAAGGTCAAATAAAAAAAAAGTAATAGTAAAGAAATATAGTTCCTAATATTAACGAGGAACAACCAGACGTACGAGGAATCTTATTTAAAATACTAGTCTAATGAAGTATTTCAGGTGTATTGTAGTGACAACGGTATGCTGTTAAGGCAACATATTGAGTCTAAATTTATCTCCGGCGTACGTATTTTCTAATAAACTCTGTTCTCTTAAGGTTAATTAAAACTCATTTGGATGATTTCTAGGAGAGAGTGAACCTATGTTACATTAAAAGTGGGACAGGTATCCAGCTTTGTGTGCATTGCCTATCGCCTTTAGGAACGCAAAATCAAATTCAATTCAGATCAGTTTTTTTTTTTTTTTAAAGAGACATTACATTGTGGTACCTCATAAACCCATTGCAATCAAATCTAAATTGATTAAAAAAGGCTTAGCACAAGCATCCGATTCACAATACTTATAAAAACACACAGATGTAAGAGTTGCACATTTTGCTTATCAAAATAAACCCATACAAACAAACAGACGCAGAGTTGCGTCACAAGTTTCCCACGCCCATCCTCCCCCCCCCCCCCCCCCACCCCACACACACACACAACCACAGAATGCGCTTGGAGATACATGAAAGTGCATGAATGATATACCTATGCACAACCTCCGTGTGCGTGTGTGTGTGTGTGTGTGTGTGGTGTGTGTGTGTGTGTGTGTGTGTGTGTGTGTGTGTGTGTGTGTGTGTCTCTCTCTCTCTCTCTCTCTCTCTCTCTGCTATATAGACTTTATCAGTTTTGAGATACAACTCCTCAAATCAGACAGCTTTCCATTTCACTGTTGAATACCATCTTCCTGAAGGGAGAGGTTCAAGCAGGTCTGCCAATGTCTTTTTTTAATTCATCTACTATCTTCAAAGCTTGCGTGCCACTCGACATCTGCATAACTCATGCAAGTTCTTCTGTCTTTCACCAACAATTTTACCTATAAACCACCATCTCCTTCTTTTCTTCTCCCTGAACTCCACGAGAAGACATGGGGACAAAAACAAATCTTCTGGTTCCGTCAGTTCATCAGTTGTATGTCCAAACGTTGGTCGCTAGAAATGATATTCCTGTCTATTCTGCAATGTGGTTAGTGTTTTTTTGATGCCAGTTTTTTTATGCCCCCACCCTCCACCTTCTTCTCCTCTCCCATCCTCTTCTGCAGATTCCTGGAGGATCGCTTAGGCAAGGCCTTGTTAACTCGTTGCATTGTCATACCAAGCTGTTTTCTTTTCCTAGCTCAGGTCGGTGGATCATGTGATCCAACGTGCTGCCTACCACACGTGCTAATCAATGTTTGCATCGTACATTTTCATATACTATCACAAAACATATTATATGGAAAGTGATAGAGTCCGCACATAGAGCTATTGCTTTCCCCAGTAATAAAAAAAGACCGTAATTTTCACTCACCTGCTGACTTGATTATAGAAGCTGAAAATAATAACAAAACAAAAGCATTTTAACACATTATACTTATGCTTCTATTGGCCACATCATTTTTATAGGGCATTTGTGGCCTTAAACTTTGCAACAGACCCGGATCAAATCCCGTAACAAGAATCCTTTGAGGATGGCTAAGCGTTAGCGCTGTCTAGAATGTCATTCCACGTTTAAAGAACAGGAAGACTTTTTAACTGATTTGAATTGAATATTGTTGATGATACACTTTGTTCGTGTTGATATTTTGATTCATCAGCCTCGGGCTGCTTTGCTTTTGTTTTGCTTTGTTTTCATGCCTGGATTTTGTGTAGGTTTGGCTTTTTGACTTGCGCCCAGTTTTAAGGCTAACTTCTTTGCAGATTCTGATACCGTTTTCGTGGTCCGCTGGGCTGTGAACGTAACGATTGATTAAGTGTTGGAGCTAGTCCCAGAAACCTTTTTTCAGGTTGAAGTATGTGCGTGTGATGGTTTCATCATAATAACAACACATCTTTTCTTATTTTACTATAATTCTACTCATCAAAAAGGCAGACACACCGAAGCAAAATTTGATGTTAGACGTTCATTCAGATCAAGTCCACTAACTCATAATCCACAGAGGTTCATTCATCCCGCTAGATAAATGTTCATCAGAGATTGTCTGGAATTTCCCTTAATAACGTCTGGACCACGGGCAAATTGCTCTGCCTTGTTAGAGTCCTGTCTCTCTGCTTAATCAAAGGTCCAGGTCTGAAGGTTATTGAAGGGATTGGTCATTTGCCTCTGACCTATGTGACCAGAGCTTAAATGATGGAGGCGTGAAACGAAGTTTTCCTGTATCACACACTGTCTGAGAAGGAATTAATACGTTAAATGAGCGCTGGACCTTCACTGTAAGGGAATGTCCAGCGAAAGGAACGAACAGGTACATTGACATTTACGGTGACTGAGTGACTAGCGTCATGATGTGGGGGTTAAGGAGGGTTGTGGATTCCCCTATCAGCAACGCTAGAAGAAGAGCTGTGGATCTGTGCAAGCTTGTCTCATTCGTTTCAGAGAGAAGAATGGGATGCGGGTGTGAAGGAAAAGACTTAAACCACAACATGGAGTTCATTCCTTAATTTACTGAGTGGTTGGAGGTTTGATATTTACGTACCTGGACCACAATACGCCAGTGATGCCGGCCTCTCGAGAAAAGCTGCCTAACATGAAGTAGATCATGTAGAAGCACTGACAGTTTAGTGCTGACACAGCTGGCCAAGGTTTTTTTTTTTTTTTTTTTTTATGTCATTGCTGTCAGTCTCGTTTATCAGTACATATAAAGCAGCGCTGTTAAATGAAATTAAAAAACTTTCCGATTTGAAGACGCGCGCACGCTCAAGGTGCGTGCGTGCGCGCGCGCGCGTGTCTCTGTGTGTTTATGTGTTTGTGCGTTTGTGAGTGTGTGTGTGTGTGTGTGTGTGTGTGTGTGTATGTGTGTGTGTGTGTGTGTGTGTGTGTGTGTGTGTGTATGTGTGTGTGTGTGTTTGTGTTTGTGTTGTTTATGTGTGTGTGCATGCGTGTGTGTGTGCATGTGTGTGTGTGTGTGTGTGTGTGTGTGTGTGTGTGTGTGTGTGTGTGTGTGTGTGTGTGTGTGTGTGCGCGCGCGCGCGCGCGTGTGTGTGTTTTGTGTGTGTGTTTATGTGTGTGTGTGTGTGTGTGTGTGTGTGTGTGTGTGTGTGTGTGTGTGTGTGTGTGTGTGTGTGTGTGTTTATGTGTGTGTGCGTGCATTCGTGGATGTGTGCGTGCGTGTGTGTGTGCGTGCGTGCGTGCGTGCGTGTGTGCGTGCGTGCGTGCGTGCGTGCGTGCGGGGGTGGGCAAAACAATTGAAAGGCCACTACAACTTTTTAGGGTATCTTGTTTGACTTTATTTTTTCAATAACACGGCACTGCACCCACCCAAACTTACTGAATTTGGTTGCATGCCTGATCAGTCAACTTGAATTTGATCAGAAATCAACTCAGTCTGTGTCATGCACATCACAGCGGTGAACTGAAATGTGCACATACTGCACGAAAAAAAAAAGGGTGCAAATCAAACAGGCCTGTGCAACAGAGCACATCTGAACTGCAGGAATACTGCAATGCACGTGCAAACCCATGTCTTATCTGAACACAGGTCAGCCAGTTTTGAGAGACTGGTGGGCATTTATGCCTGTGTTTACGGCACTTTTGCAACCATGCCTCGGAGACAACGACTGAGTCAGGATGACCAAGGGCGGGCAATTGCGTGGCTTCAGGAGGGCGTGGGGGTGCGAGAGGTTGGTCGTCGACTGTCAGTCGCCCATTCAGTCATTCAGACTTTGAGAGACCGCTTCAACCAGACAGGAAGTGTTGCTGAGCGAAGACGTCCAGGACGCCCAAGGTCCACCTCCAGGCAGCAGGACAGGTTTGTTGTTGTCCTGTCGGCTCTGAGGCAGAGAACGGCCACTTCCGACACACTCAGGGGGCAGCTGCAAGCAGCCGGCAATGTCACCGTCAGTGACCAGACCATTCGGAACCGGTTGAGAGAGGCACACCTGCGCTCAAGACGACCAGCCGTCGTCCGTCCTGTCCTGACACCAGCTCACCGTGCTGCTCGTTTGGCTTGGGCCCAGCGTCACTTAGCATGGACCAGAGATCAGTGGGCAAGAGTATTGTTTACTGACGAGTCCCGCTTTGCCTTATCATTTCATGACGGCAGGAACCGTGTCTGGCGGCGGCAAGGAGAACGCTATCACGATGGTCTCGTGAGCGAGCGTGATCGCTATGGTGGTGGATCCATAATGGTGTGGGGAGGGATGGCACGGAACTACAGAACCCCCCTGCACATGGTGCAAGGCAACCTCAACGGTGTGGGCTACAGGGATGGCATCCTGCAGCCCCTTGTGCTGCCAGCGCTGCAAGCTGCAAGCTATTGGACCAGGCGCGGTACTTCAAGACGACAACGCCAGACCTCACAGGGCTCGAGTCGTCAACAACTTTCTTCAGCAGCAACACGTGATCCACATGGACTGGCCAGCTGCTCACCGGACCTTAATCCAATCGAGCACCTATGGGACGTGCTGGGCCGGCGACTTCGAAGCAATCACCCCCCCGCCAGTTGACCTCAACCAGCTGTTCCAGTTCCTTGAGCAGGAGTGGCAGGCAATACCCCAGATGACTCTGAGGACTCTGACTCAATCCATGAGGCAAAGGTGCATCGCGTGCATCCACGCAAATGGCGGACACACACGTTACTGACTGTGTTTTTGTGTATCTCTGGCGTTCTGACTTTTGAAAAGATGGGTAGTGGACTTGAAAGTGACAAAACATGCTGTTCAAATCAATTTTGTCATTAATCTGTGTCATTGATGTTTTGATTAAATGGCTGAAGTAAAAGTTCGAAAGCATTGTTTTGGGTTGTTTCCGTTCTGT
>JADBJO010031090.1:0-17125 GCA_016801955.1 Conus betulinus | reverse complement strand
CTTGCTGCTGTCTTTCTTGGGTTACCTATCAGGTATGTTTTTTGGGCAGTAAACAGAGGGAAAAGGTCCATCTTTAAATAGTCGGTCGTTGTGTACAGCATCCCTCACTGTAGTGTTTCTGTAAAATTTTCTCCTTCATTGTCATGCGTTATCTTGTAATCTCAGAGGAGGGTGATGATTTGTCCGAATGTCTTTTTCTTTTAACTCTTATTTTGTTCCTTACAATACTTTTTTTTTTCTTGTTTATGAAAACATATATTCAGTCTCACCCTGCCCGCCACATACCCCATCCCCTTTCCCTTGTACTTTGCATTGTAGCCCAAGGCCGATGTACATTAACTTTCTAATCTCTCTCTCTCTCTCTCTTTCTCTCTCTCTCTATCTTTCTCTCTCTCTCTCTCTCTCTCTCTCTCTCTCTCTCTCTCTCTTTCCTCTGAACATGTCTCTGTATTCTTCAGTTCTTTTGTTTCTTTCCTCACTTCCCTCTCCTTCTCCCACACTGTGTGTGTGTGTGTGTGAGTGTGAGTGAGGTGAGAGAGAGAGAGAGAGTGGTGTGTGTGTGTGTGGCTATGCAAGTTTGTATGCATATGTTTTCTTTGATTATTTTAAATTTGAATTGGATTTTGACTGACAAAAAAAGGAAATAAAAATTTTTAGAAAGTAATATAATGTTTATAATTTTGATTGACATTGGTATTTGGTTTCAAAAAATGATGAAGAAAAAGAAGAAAACAGAAAGAATGGAAGGAAAAGAATTAGGTCTCGTGTAATTGTAAGTGGTGGGTGTTATCTATAAATTGTTGTGTCCAGAAGTATGACATCACACTGCATTAACATTCACGGTTCTGTTGGCATCATTCACCTTACAAACTCAGATGTCAGAGTTGGAGGCTTTCTTCTTCCTTGAATTTAGCTTTGGCAATTCTTTGTTTCTTTTCTTCTTTTTTTTCTTTTAATTCTTGTAATATTTATTTGTTTTAAGTTCGCATATGCTCAACATGAAGCCAGCCGCTTGTCTGGATAGAGTTTGAAGACTTTTGTCAGTACAAAAACTTTGAATCTGAGTGCCCTGCTACCTGTCAAGATTAATGCATAGGTTTGACATATTTTTTGAAAATGAGACAGCTATTCCTGATTCTCTGTTACAGCAGTCATTTTTAGTGTTGGATATGATTAATAAATCTGCATTTATATAATGACAAAACATTACCGTGCATGTATGCACTTTTGTATGGTTATTGTTCTAGTAAAGAGGGGGGGGGGAGTTGAAATGGAGTGAATCAATGAGGTAATACTTTTAATGTTGAAAATTTTGAGAGAGAGAGAGAGAGAGAGAGAGAGAGAGAGACATGTGTGCGCGCGTGTGTGTGCGTGTGAGTGTGCGTGCATGCACGCGCGTGTGCATGCACGTGTGTGTGTGTGTGATTAAGGGTCTGTGCATACTAGGTGATCATAGATTCAAAGAAAACTGAAAGAGCACTGGGGGAAAGTGCAGTCCTCTACCATGGTTGAATGGATCCTGGATCTGCCCTTCGGATCAGGAGCTGCACCAAAATGTATTTGCTTTGTCCTTTGGTTACATTCCATCTATCCACAAAATTTTGTGAAAAAAAAAGTTCTGCAGTTTTTGCGTAGTCTTGTAAACATACTATCAAACTCGACACCAACTGACATGGATGAAAATCCTTGGTGGAGTTAACAAAAAGATGTTGAAAAAAATGGCAAATATACAGTGTATAGAAGCCATTTAACTATGAAGAGGGAAATGAAAAGGCTGCGACGATTCTGTTGTAATTTACTATTTGTAATATCTTACCTATATCTGTATCTATCTAAATATTTGTGTGTGTGTGTATGTGTGCGCATGCTCTTGTGTGCGTTTGCTAGACAAGTAGATTTTGGGTTATTCAACTGAGGTGAGTTTTTAAAACATTTCAGTTGAAACTTTAATGGCTCATAATTTCTTTGAATTAAAGTTTCAGCTAAAATGTTTTTTAAAAACACACATGAGTGTGCATGCATGCATGCACACATTCATGTGCACACATTTAGAAAGAGAGAGAAATCACAGCAAGAGAGATAAAAGATGCAAAGTAATCAGTATCAAAGAACTAGTCTGAATATTGCGTTTCTAGAAATAAGCAGATTATTGCCATTTTGTTTTCCTGATATGTTTCCTGCATACATTTTGTCGCAAACTGTGTGTCCCTTGTAGAGAAGAAACGGAAGGTTTTTTTTTTGGGGGTGGGGGTGGGGGTGGGTGGGTGCAGGTGTGTGTTTACATGCAAGCTCATTTATGCATGTGTGTGTTTATGTCACTTTGAGTTTACATGTATGAACATATGTGTGTGTTAGAAACCTTGCTTATGGATTAAATATTTTGAGTTGATTCATAATTTGATCTGCCGCTGGCACTTTTCATTACCATCACCAGTCATCATCTTTGTCAGCATGGTCATTGTTGTTATGTTGATTAGTACATGCATTATGTGTGTGTGTGCAGCGGAGGGAGAAAAGGCTTACTGTCTCAAGATGTATGGCACTGATCCTGAAACGGGGCCCAGTGAGGAGGGGTTCTTCAATGCGGATAGTTTCTCTGATAAGACTATCCGATTAGGTAAACGGCTTGCTTGTAGTGGGTACCCAAGGGTTATGTGCACATGCACATGTACCTGCACATGTAGAAATGCATGCATTAACACTCTTGAACACACATGCTGTGGGCATAGTCCTATTCATACTAATACTTAAACTTCATATTATGATACAATACCTGTGTTTATGTGTGTGTATTTGTGCTCGTACAATTTTTTTTTTTGCAGTGGTTACAACATAGTAACACATGAAACTGAGCTTATACATCAAAATTCAAAGCTGCTGCTTCAAAAAGCATACAAAACAGCCTACTAGTAATACATTGAATTCCACTCTGAAAGTAATGAAAGCAGAATGGTTTAACTTTGTTATCAACTGTTTACCCCAGTTTTTATGTGTCCGAATGATTGACGAGAATTGATTGTTCAAATTCAAAGCTGCTGCTTCAAAAAGCATACAAAACAGCCAGCTACTAGTAATACATTGAATTCCACTCTGAAAGTAATGAAAGCAGAATGGTTTAACTTTGTTATCAACTGTTTACCCCAGTTTTTATGTGTCCCGAATGATTGACGAGAATTGATTGCTCTTTGTCTCTTTTTTTTTTCCTTTCTCTCTCGCTCTTTTTTTTTTTTAATTCCAATTTTTCAGTTGTTACTATCTACTGGGCGGATGAAACTGGGTATCAATGTCTTTTTGACATTATTACTACAGTCTGGGTTTTGACGACTGATAAACTGACCTCTTTCGCAACCCCAGCCACTCTGACAGAACTAATATTATGATATTAAAGAAGTAATTTCATAACCCTTATGCTGGTAGTCGCGACATAAGTCGCACCACTACGTTTTGGCCATCACTGGTTGTCACAACGTAAGTCATCTGTAGGGTGAGCCTCGCAAGCCCAGTTTCACTGACACACACAGGTACGAAACTATGGCTCAGTGAGAAACTGATTTGCATGAATGACTGAGAGAGCCCAGGAACATGGATTTTCAGCGTTTTAGCTTGCTTTATGATTAGTAGCAGCTTGTAATGCATATCTCGACTCGTCTGTCGAAACAAAAATGTCGGCGCTCAAAGGAGAACATGATAGAATTAGGAACTTGCTAGATGTTTTGGCTGAATTTCTTGTGGAAAAAGCAAGTGAAGAAGAAGTTATTGACATTTTTAATGAACCATGTGTGGTGGGTGATAATTTGATTTACATCAAACACCATTTTATCGTGATTGACATGGACAGAGATTGTATCAGTGCCTAAGGCGACGGAAATCCCAAGATGCCATTCAGTGGGGAACAAAAAGTCAGTGTGGTGCTTCCAGATGATCCTAAACCTTTCAAATGTAAACAAGGACAGTGTGGGCTAAACTATTACATTTGTTGATAGTGACCATTTTTGTGTGTGCTGCTATCAGCATGTGATTTTAAACGGGAAAACTGAACTGTAACTGTACCTTATTCATTCTTACCTGGGTTATCTGCATGGAAGACGGGTATAATCCACCCTGACTTTCCTTTTAAAAAGGTTGCAACTTATTTCTGGATACTGTGGAACATCATTGACTGGATTATTTGTGAAAAAAAACTCTTGAGAATGACAAGCAGGATGTGCCACCTCTTTTTTCACCTGTTGTTTTCACATTTTAGAAAGGTAAGCACCTGATCAAACTCTCACAAGCACACTAGTTCAGTTTTATATTCTTTATTCAATTACTAACAATTTTTTATTCCGCATGTCATCTTCAAATACTGACCGTTGAAAAGTTATGCACATTATACAAATGTAACTATTTTTTTCAAACTTTCCTTCTGTGAATTCACCAGACAGCAACCTTAATAGTACATTGTTAAATAACCAGGGTAAGGGTTAATATTAATTCTGCTTTCTTTTCTTTTTCATTACTGACTTTTTGTGTACATGTGTATGTATGTGTGTGTGTGTGTGTGTGTGCACACGTGTGTGTGTGGGGGATGCACATGTGTGTGTGTGTGTGTGTGTGTGTGTGTGTGTGTGTGTTGCAAGATTGGCACTCCAATCGTACAATGTAGACTTTTTGTGTGTGGTTATTGTGGCAGGTTTCATACGGAAGGTGTATGCCATATTGTTTGTTCAGATCCTCATCACTGCTCTAATGATTGCTCTCTTCCTTTATGTGTAAGTAGTCCTCTTTGCTACTGATGTAAATCTGTGTGCAAGTAGTGGTCTTACATTCTACTGTAGACTTTAGGTCTGTAAGCAGTCCTCTCTGCTTCTGACATAATTGGATTTCCTCATTTCTGTGGTTTCATAATCTGCTTGGTGGAGGGATAGCCTTTTAACTTAGTGACTGTAGATTTTGAACACATCATTGAAAGATGAGGCACATCACATATGAGAAGATATATGTCTGATGAGCATGGAACGTCATCTGAAACGATTTAATTGTGGTGACTAGTGAGACTGGTTTGGAATGAAATACAGAATTTAACATTTTATCATTACAGTGCCTAAAAGCATCTGTGTAGAAAATTTCAGGTTGCTGTCACTTGATAGACCAAGTCAACGTAGTCCAAAGCCAGAGAGAGAGAGTGTGTGTGTGTGTGTGTGTGTGTGTGTGTGTGTGTGTGTGTGTGTGTGTGTGTGTGTGTGCAACATAGACAAAACTAATGCACTTAAACTCCAATATAAGTAATAGTTTTAAATTTAAGTGCTATTAATCACCGTTTAATTCATATATGGTACTACAATGGTGAAGGTTTTGTATCAGTTTCAGAAATCTTATTCGTAATATTAAGATGTTGATAGGTACTTTTCTGTAATGCTTGTCTCTGAGGTTTTTGTTGTAGTGTTATGTAATGCAGCTGTCTAGCTAGTTAGGACTGGTAAATAACACTGATTTTAAGAAAGATTTGTTCAAATGATCCTTTGCCGAGGTTCATTGTATACTGTTGTCGATTACATCCAGGGAGCCGATTCAAGAGTACTCCCGAGCAAATCCATGGGTTGTTCATCGTTGGAATGTAAGTGATGTACCTGTTTCTTTTCATCATGTTGCAATATGATATGATGTTTTACAGCGCATAATCTATAGTAGGGAAACATGCAGTGTGTGTGTGTAAGTGTGTATGTGTGTGTGTGTGTGTGTGTGTGTGTGTGAGAGAGAGAGAGAGAGAGAGAGAGAGCCTGTAGAACAGTGTATTGCTCTTAGTTCTGTATGTGCATGTGCTGATACTTTTGCTAGATAACTTGGAAAACAGTTCACCTAAGCATGATCCTAATTCAGAATGTGGTTTGTAATTGTAGGGCCAGCACACCAGAGTGATGAAATTCTAAGGTATTTAGGTTCAAAACCGACAAACTGGATGGGAATATTGGCAACCCAGTAAAAGAGATGGGGTGAGGAAGGGAAGAAATGTGGAACTGTCCACAAGGAATGTAATTTTGTGTTAGGGAGGCAATTTCTCGTAATGTGCAGGGGTTCCATCCCTTTATGGAACTCATTTTGTATTGCTTCATGTTACCTCATTGTCACTACAGATTTATGTGTGAAATTCAGGCTGCTCTGTATGGCTGCTTTGTAGCTGGAGGACTTGAACTTTGGATTCATTGCCATGTAGGAAATAGGAATCCGCAAACAGGAAACGTTTTTTAGTTGCAAATATTTCTTTAAATGAAAGAGGAGACAAAAAAGGGTGGCAGTGGAGTCAGTAGAGGGCTGGCCACATTTTCAGCACACCAGCAGGTGACAGTAAGATTTGAGGCCTCATAAATTTCTTCCTGAGAGCAACAAAAACTGCACAGAGCATCCCTGTTGTGTTTGCTTGAAGAGTGGACAATGCACAACTGGGTGCTTAGAAGTGCATGAGACAGCACTGTTTTTGAAAGTAAGTTTCAAAACTTTTTTTTTCCAGGGGAGAGAGACATGGCTGCAGGACCTCCTGAGAATTTCAGCAGTTTTTTGCTTTCTTCAGTGGGAGACCAGTATTGTTAGGTGGCGCCATTTCGCTTTTCTATCTCCATTTACCTGAGTGCATTTTCCAACAATAATTTCCCCAGAGACAACTGTTTTATCACTGTGGGATCTTTCATGTGATCTACCTGTAAAGGACCTCAGTTGTCTCATTCCCATAAGACTTGCATTGAAATCACCAGTCAAAAGTCTTTTTGAAAGAAGGGGGAGAAAAAAACCTACCTACGCATGACTTCCCAGGAAAACAAGGATTCTTGCTTATTAGGCAAGCACATAATCCATGTCCCTGTATGGATTGTTTCAGAATGCTGAATGTAAATATTATGTCTGTTATATTGCAGGGTGTTTACTTTTGCCATTCTGATAGTCCTGGCTTGTTGCCCCAATGTTAGACGGAGCTATCCATCCAACTTGATACTGCTGGCTGTTTTCGTAAGTACTGTAATCTTCTTGTTTGAGGCTGGAGTGAGTGTGTTGTTTTCTTGTTTTTGTTTTGTTTTTACAGTGCGTTTGAAAAAATTTTGTGATAATGTGTCAGAACTTAATAACATGAGTATAAATCCAGTCAGTTTTGTTCGGGGTAACCTGACCTAAACTGCTTGCCTGGGACAGTGCGTATGGAAATATGGTTTTCCAGCTTTATTTACACTTGTGCATATCTGCATGTAGTACAACCAGTCAAATGTTCCACATGAGCGGAAGATAAAAGATGGGGTGAGGAACTGTGGGAATGAAGTAGCTATGAGCTGTTTTTTTTTTTAGATCCTGAGGTGCTGGGTGTGGCTATTCAAGAGGAGACAGAATGTGTAGTGTGTAAGTAGTGCCACAAAAGAGGGCAAAGCACATGAGGCAGCCAAAACCGGCCAAAAACATCTGCGGGCTTTCATGCCCTGCTGTCACTGTGCCTTGCGTTTTGGTTCGTCTTCCACATCCATGTATTGCGATGTGTTCTCCTCAAACTCTATATACTGTAAGCAGGTTTGTGGGAAACTGTTGCGAGATGGACTTAGCGGTAGATTGCTACTGGAAGATAGGATTACTTTCCGAATCAAGCTCCATGACAGAAGAATTCTTACTGTCAGTGAGGGGTGCAGTGAGTTGTGTCCTGCAGAATAGGGACTGCTGAACACTGGCAGAGGTGCGGTTTTTTTTTGTTGTATTTTTTCCATGCAGATCGATGAGAATGAGGATGATGAAGATGATGCTACGGATTCCCATTTCAGTCTGAGACTGCATGACAGGGCTGTACTCTTACACTTCCTTTCATAAATATCCCAGTATCAACCAGGCCGGAGAAATACAGACACTGCAGTTTTCGTCAGGAAATTTGAGCAACGCTCTCAGAGTCACATCCATTAAGTGGATGAAACTCGACTGTGTGGTCCCAGTCTTCCCAACTGATGATAGCAAATTGAAACTCTGGGTAGGAGCCAGTCAGGGCAGAAAAAATTCTACATGACTCTGATTAGAATCGAACCTGCGACCTCCCATTCAGGAGTCTGAGACTCTAAACACTTCACCACGGCTGCTGGGTAACACTGGCCAGAGTTACTCGGGTATCACTGGCAGGGTCTCTGCTGGAAGGTGACCGGCATTGATGATTCCCTGTTGACCTTGTGTTTGGTCTGTCATAGGTGGCACCTGGATATGACTGTACATGGTGGAGTTTGGGATGTGTGATGTAAAAGCGGTGGTATTGCATGTACGAGTTCATGAAGATGGGCAGCTAAAGTAAACGAGTAAATAAAGCAACTATAAATAACAAAAAAATGATGCACACCATTCGCAAAGTCTGATTTTTTTGGTCTTTTTACCTGTTAGATGGTTTCCCTTTTGTTAAACTGTGTACCATAGTTTCATTTTGGGGAGAAATAGAAAATCATAATTTTGATTGTTTCAGACGATCTTTGAAGGCTTCCTGCTTGGCACTGTATCCAGGTAAGAAAATCAATGATAGTCAGGCACAGTTATCAGACATGTACTGTTTCTGTTTTTATTTCAGCAAGAGCCTTTTTTTTTTCATCTGTCGAATGCCTGTTTCTGTTGTACTATCATCATTAATGTGTTTTGATAAATAATAGAGACTTTTTGTGATAAATATAGTTTGTCTGTTTCGTCAGACTGCTTAATCATTGATTTATCAAACATTTCTTTTGACTTTGATTATGTGTGTATCCATACTTCATGCTATTTGATGGAATCATAAGTTTCCTTTCCCAGTGGTTCAGACAAGGACATGATTTGAATTTCAAACCCTTGCAGTCATTAAGCGAGATGATTACTGTAAAACAATGCTCCTTTCATTTTAATAATGACTATTCTTTTCATTCTTCTTTTCAGCCATTATGAGAAGGATGACAGTTCTGATGGCCGTGGGAATCAATGCAGGTAAAAGTAGGAGTGTGATGTGGCTTTGAAGCTATAGGTGGGTGGAGGTTGATTGACAGGTGTAAAAACTTCTATTTTTGTTTTTGTTTTTTTTTTCATGATGCTTATGCTTTGTGAGTCACTCAGATGAACCTAAGTCACAATAGTCCTGTGTAATAACTGAACACATCTGGAGTTGGTGTAGAGATGGGTTCCCCTCAGTATTTTAAAATTGTGCAACAAAAATAATATGGCTTTGAAAGTTTAAAATATGCACTAGCAGTTAATTCAGATCAACACATTCCAGGTGCACAGGTCTCTCAGAATGCTTCGAATGATTCATATCCATGCTCACCTGAAACTCTTTGCTTGCAGAACCTGGACATCATCATGAATACATATGGCTAAAGCCTTATATGGCCCTTTGATGTCATGCTGTTATATTGACATCAGGTCTGATTTTTTTTTCTCTCCACATTCATGCCCATCTTGAATTTCTTATCAGAGTCTCTGATACTGGCAAGTTCATGGAGATTATTATTGGATAGACATGGGTAACCTCTCTGGGGAGAGCTGCCCACATTACAAAATGGTTCCAAATCAAAGGGTTTTTTTTTCAGTGTAGGCTTGATAGGTGTTGAAAGTGTGTATTTTCAATCAGGTGTCAGCAGACATGATTACACACTATCAACAGTAACTCATTCTGTGGTGCAGTGTGTCTTTGTTAGGTTGCCTTATACTGTGCACAAGCACCATATTCAAAAGCTACACACACACACACACACACACACACAACAAGTTTAGACTGACGATACCACACACCCTCTCCTCTGGAACGCCCCCTCACACTGGACCCTCGCCATTGTCAAGAACCCCCTCCCCTTCCTCGACTCTCCTCCCGACCTCTCACGAAAGGGGAGGAAGGCAGTCGACGTAGACGGAATCGGCTCGTTTCTCTCCGATTCGGGCCCACTTGCGCCGGTATCGCTCGGTTTGAAGTCGAGGATCAGCTTCGTCATCAATACCAATCTCCGATAGCAAAGGGTGGTGTTGATTGTGATCGCTTTATTCCTCCTCCGAATCGCTTCGTTCCACTTCTCTGAAGTCTTCGTCATCGTTTTCACGGTCTCGGATAACTTCTTGAAGCACTTCAAGAGCCATTAGATCGTTCGAAAACGGCACGCGCCTGATCGAACTGCCTGCTCGACTCGCTATCTTGAACCGAAAATGACTCAGCCGAACTTTGCCGAAGTTATCGTCCGAGCGGACGCGAGCCGGTCAGTCAGCGACCCGCGAAAGGGAAGAAACCAACCTTTAGGGTCCCTACTACCGTTTAAACCATTTTTTCTCCTTGCCTCCCTTTTTTAAATCGCCGAATTTTGATGATGAAATTACCTCGAACGCCGTTCGTGCAAGGGCACACAGCTTTCCCGAAACCACCACGAACGCCGTTCGTGCCAGGGCAGTCAACGGGTTAAGCTGGTGCTTTCACAATTACTGTAGCTTTGATTCTCTGAAGTTGAGTCACACATTATTAGATGAGGAAACAATGTTGTGGCTGGGACACAGTCTTGTTGTTTAATTGGCGCTGGGCCACCTATGATGATGATAGAAAGCAAACAAAAATTGTAGACTAAACATGAACTCTTGTTATTGATATGAAACTGTGGACAAACAGGTATCTGGAAATTTAAGATTGATGCCTGTCGAATCATCTGCATGAAATGGTTAGAACATGAGGACATTACTTGGTTTCAGTGGGATTTCACCATGTTTGGCGGCATACTCTTTGTCTTTGTCATCGTACTGATCTGCTTTGGATTCCTGTGCCTCATCTTCCAGAACAGAGTGAGTACTCTTTGAGACAGCCAGGTCAAAGATGCTATCCTCTTTGGAGTAAACAACACTGCAGGCTGTAACACTGTACAAGTCCTTTTTATGCAGCTTGATATTGTACATTTTTTAATCATCAAACTTTCATGCATGTTAAATTCTGTTCCATTGTCCTGTGACAGATTCAGCGACTGAGATCAGAGTGGTATTCCAGAATGAAATAAATCAGAAATTGATCTCTGAGGGACAGAGAGAGAATCCAGATTTTATAAATGTTTCAGAAATTTATCTCTGAGGGAGAGAGATGGAAGATTTTAATTAGTGTATCAGAAATTGACCTCTGAGGGAGAAAGATAGTACTGAGATTTTTAATTAATGTTCTTACTTTTTATATGCAGATTATTGGAAAACTGTGAACACAGAGCTGAAAGAGGGCCTTGTCAGCAAGTTGTGATACTGAGAGTACAAACTTGAACGGGTTTATTTGTCCATCTGTTTGTATGCACTTCATAATCCATTTACTTATTTCTGTGTGTGCAGTTAAACGGATTGTGAGTGAAATACTCTGATGATGACTTTTTCATGAGTGATGAAACACTCTTATGATGACTTTTTTGTGAGGAAGTGAAACAGTCTAATGATGACTTTTTCACGAGTGAGTGAAACTCTAATTATGACTTCTTCTTGAGTGAGTGAAACACTCTAATGATGACTTCTTCACACACCTTGTCTGTTGTGCGTGTGTTTGTCCAGTACCTGAGCCTGGTGTATGCATCCCTTGGAGCTCTCATCTTCTCAGCAGTAAGTACATGTGTAAACAATCATCCCAGGAGATTTTTGGGTTTTGTTACACCTGTTTGAAGACAGTGAGCAACAAATTTTTAATCTGCCAAGTCACTGCCAGCACAGGAAAACTCCTGCATCAAAGAGTTAACTTCCAAGCTAAGAATCTTTCAGTTTTACTAACTTGCCCATGTTTTCTTTTCTTTGTGGAAGACATTTTTTCTTTCCTTTTTTTTTTTTGTATAGATACAGCTACAAGTTAACTTTTTCATGATATGCCTTCCTGATATGACAGCAAGGATATTGTTCTCACCCGCCATGCTGACGTGTTCTGTGCTAGCAGTCTGTAAAGAATGCTCCCATTTTTCGTTCTACTGTTGATATGGATTGAGTCATATTTCAGGCCCTAACTAACAGTAAAAGTTGTCTTTACAGAGATGGAATTATTATGCAGAGAGCGTAGGATTATCAAACATGTTCTAATGTCACAACAGCATAATTATTGAATTCAGCTAAAAAGTTTGTAACCATACGCTGGTGGACAGTTCATGTTTTACTGTTTGCATGTGTACTGAGAGGTGTGAAAAAGAAATTAAAAAGTGCACATCAGCAAGGGAGAGAATTTTATGTCCATTGGGAAAGAATGAATGATCTCCCTCAGTTCCAACTGCTCTCCCCTCAATAGAGTCCCTACAGCCATTCAAGCTCTCATTCTTTTCCATCACCTCACTACCCCATTTGAGACCAAATTTATAAGGAAGGAAATTAGGAGGGGGGGGGGGGGGGGGGGGGGATAAATAGTAAATCAAAAACAAGAACAGTAGCTCTTGCTCCTGTAAGTCAAACAGAGCTAATAACTCCATGCCAGTGCTACTTGCAACACCTGTTTGCTTAGCATGCTAACAGGAAAAAAGGTACACAGAAAAAAACAACAACGATAAAGCGTAACATTCTTGACAATGTCCTTTGGTTTCATTTTCTTGTCATGTCTTTGAACTGTTTTCACGTATTCAGATCAGGTCTGTTTGGCAATGTACTGTTTGTGTATGAGAGAGAAGCAGAGGCAGTAAAACGTACATATACGCAAAACATAAGCTGTGATATATTCTGATACTAAAATGGGTTGTTTGGTTAATATATGCTTGGAAAAGGAGTTGTGATGGGGGTAGGAGTGGATATGTGTGTTTTAATTCATATTTCAGCATTTCACACACACACATACACACACACACACACACACACACTTTCTCTGGATAAACTTGGATGGCATGGGGAAAAAATTAATGCTAGTTTTTGTGTGTGTTGAAAAAAAAACAAGAGCAACTGTATGGCTCCATGATAGTTTGCTTAGAGACATGACACACTGGACACTTTTTTGTCTGTGAAGGATCAAATGTATGTTATGAGGGGAAAGGGGGATGTCTCTTGGGGGGTTGATTGTTTGTTTGTTCGTTTTTTGTTTGTAGTGTTTTTTTTTTTAAAGTAAAATTGACTTCCGATAAAACCATTTCATGAAACAGCAATTTCATTTGTAACCACAGTATTCTTGCCTTTTAAGGATGCCAAAGGAATAATTCAGTATGAAATGTAAAACATTTTCTGGAAATTCTGTTCTGGTTTCTTCTTCTTTCCCAACACATTCCTTTGACTTCCTATTTAAAAATTTTTGTCTTTCTTTACGGCTTTCTTTTGCCTGCATGGCCTTTCATTGTTCAAAAAGTTCTTTGTCCTTTTGGGAGGGGGTGGAGATGGGCATTAGGAAAGGGAGGAAGGGGGTTTACAATGGATAAGGATAACATGCCCTTTTTGCAGGGGGGTGGGGGGGGGGATGTTATAATCTAGCAACTAGAGAAAAGGACTATAAAGTCTGTCCAGAATCAATACCAGCTGTCAATTCTGCAGCGTTTATTTGCCCATTTGGCTTTTTTTTTCATTGGGGGGGGGGGCCTTTCAATGTATTTCACCCAATTAAACCTTTTTTTTGTTTTGTTTTGTTTTTTGATAGGGATGTCAATTCAAGAGAATGCATAGGGCTGTTAGTACAGCTTTGTTTTATCAAGGATGCCAGTAGATTAGGTATCACATTCCAGATTGACATTCTTATGTAATGAATAGATCGTTGTTTTTTGGTGGTGGTTCTTGTTGTTGGCACGACAAGACTTTTTTTATATGATAACAACTCTCAAAAGGCCCTGTGTGGCTGGTTGGTCATGGTAATGAAATTAATTAACTAGACTGAAGTTTATTCAGTTAATATTTTTTCTTCTTTTTCTGGGAAATTTTTTTTTCTTGTTTCTTATTTGAAATCTGTTCGGTTAATTTTTTGTTCCTCTTTTGGAAATTTTGTTTTGTTTTTTTTTTTCCCAGTATCCGGTGTTTGACACAGTTTTTTTTTCTTTATTCTTTCTTTTCCCAGGATCTGGTTTAGAAAGAGAGGGGGTTAGTTACCGCCAATGACACAGACAGAGTAAAGGACAAGACACAGTGCATTTCGACCTCTTGGGTTTCTTCAGGCGAAAACAAGTAACATTTAGGACAGTGAAAACGAAGAACGAGAAACCACTTTTCTTCTCATGTTCACCTCAAGATCAAAATGGCCATTTTGATCGTGTTTTGTAGCGAATCGGAAATCCTGATCAACCTTGACCTTGTGTTTGACAACACGCATGCGTATTTGGCTTTGTTGAAGACCTCGCCTGATTAGAAATCAGCCTTGGTATTCCAATGTGAATTGTCTCCATAAGATTTGTTGTTTTAGTCAGAATGCCCTTCAGCTTGGCCAGTCCTAACACAACATGGTGTCAGAGGTGGGACATAAGAAGTTAAGTGGTTTCTTGTTCTTCGTTTTCACTGTCCTAAATGTAATTTGTTTTCGCCTGAAGAAGACCCAAGAGGTCGAAATGCATTGTGTCTTGTCCTGTACTAATTTCTGTGTCCTTGGTGGTAACTAACCCCCTCTCTTTCTAAATTTTACTTCATTTTCTGCCCTCAGTCACTCCGTTTTGAAACCAGTATCTGGTGTTTGACGCAATTTTTTTCGTCTTTCTTTTCCCAGTATCTGGTGTTTGACACACAGCTGATGATTGGGGGAAGCACAAGTACTCTCTGTCCCCTGAGGAGTACATCTTTGCGGCACTCAACCTCTACCTGGACATCGTCAACCTCTTCCTCTACATTCTCTCCATCATCGGATTGGCTCGTGACTAAGTCCTGCCAGGATGGGAAGGGATGAATTCTACCTGGCATGGAGGGATTTACGTGACTGAATTTCACCTAGCCCAAGGGATTTATGTGGTACTACCCACTTTGTTCAGAGGGATTTTTGTGACTAAAATCACTCCTTGCCTGATGGGATTTAAGCAGTTAAATAACAGCTTGCTCAGAGGGATTTTTGTGACTAAAGCCCACCTTGCTCAGAGGGATTAACATACCTGAACTCTATGTAGTTCAGCAGGAATTATTGAGCTGAACTCCATCTTGCTTTTCATGTTATTAAACCCTTTCAGTGGTGTCTTGTATGACTAAATATCTTGTACTGTGGACAGACTTATGTGGGTGGAATGCTTGTTAGGTCAAAGCAATTTATGTGACTGAACACCTTTCTGACCCCGATGAACTTTAGTGATGGAAACCCTTCTGAGCTGGAATGATTTATGTGACTGAATCCCTCCTGGGTTATAGGGACTAATTTGTAATGTATCTGCTCACTCATAAAACAGTTTTAATTGTCCGCATAAGGCAAAAAATATGGACACAAATTTTAAAGTGGAAATTTTCATGTTGTGTCATGTCAAGGATATGAAAATTTCTCATGCATTCTAGTTCATTCATATAAACAAGCAAATTTTTATACTTTTTTTCTTTTCCAGTCTTGCATTCACCATGCATGCATATGTCCAGCTGCCACTTTACCCAACATATCACACATACAAGTACGTATGGACATGTAACTGTCATTATTTCTCTCTCTCTCTCTCTATCTCTCTCTCTCTCTCTTACACTTTCTCTCTCTCTTTCTGCGTCTCCTTTTTTTTTTTTTTTTTTTTTTTTTTAATTAACTTAGGTGTTCCAATATTTACTTATACATTGTCTGCATCCTCTCCTGCTTTTCCTTCCAGTTTACTCATTTTTCTCTGGCTTCAGTTGTTGGTTGTTGGTTTACCCAAATATGATTTTGTTTTCAGTATTTATTTCAGTATTATTGCTTTTTACACAAAGTTGTTGAACTATTGCTTTTTTATGAGGATGAAAAGAAGGGCAGATATTTTAAAACTCTAAAAAAAAAAATAGTTGACTCTCTGGTTATCTCTGATCATGCTTGTTCAGATTTGAGTATTATGTCATATTTGAACATACATACACATGTGCTCGAATGCACGGGCAAATGAAAACAAGCTGAAGGTGCTCTTTTCATTCACACTGTAAGCTTAAGGCTTTGACCGCAGTTTTAAAAAGCACTAGAAAATCTTTGGTGTAGTGGTTTCTCATGTTCTTTAAGAAAACAGTGGAATCTGTTTAAAATGAGCTTGAACAGCTCATAAGAATTGAGTCTCTGCAAAGAGAAGGTTTTTTTCAGGGAATTAGACAGACAGGTGTACAGGGGGTTATTAACAAAGGTTCCACTGTAATAAGATTAAGTGTTGTACACATGCACAGAAGGTTCCACTGTAATGAGATGAAGTATTGTACACATGCACAGAAAGTTAGACATCAAAACTTGCACGGAGTGACCAAAGAAGGAATGATCTGCAAGTGTTAATTTGGCATATACATATGTATCATACACCAAAAAACTCCCAATCAGTTTGTTGAGTGTAAAAGCAGCTCATGAAGTCTTGTTTCACGCTTGTATGTAAATCGTGCATGGGCAGATTTTGAACTTGTGGTGTGTGCTTCTTCAAAGTGAAATTTTTGCTAATGTGGAATGTACACAACTTAACCTATGGTGCCACATGTTTTCTGTTTTGGTTGGTGTGATAAGTCATTGATTCAGACTGTATGCTTCTGTTTTTCTTACTTGTTATGGAACACTGTAGGATTTATAATATGATCCAGTCTGGTTGGTCCCGATGTTGGTATTTCTAAACTGTAGAGACTTCTTCCATGTTTTTCTTGCCAGTCTTAAAAAGTGTTTTATATTGTTGTTTGGTCATAGTCATCACTGAGGTCTTCTTTACTGCTTTCTTACCCTCAGCTCTCATAGATAATCGGAAAATTATTACCTACTGAGTGCAGAATGCATCTTGTTCGCATCCTCTTTGTTCTGAGCTGTTGTCAGTCCTCAGGATGCATCAATAATTTCTGATTACTGAACCAATGGTTCTATTGGTCTCTGTCATATGTTTGTGTGTGTGTGTGTGTGTGTGTTTTTTCTAATTATGTTGATTTTTTTTACCTACCAAAAAAAAATTTTCATGGTGCTGTTCAGATGTGATGGTGTATAAGCATTTTTTGCACCTATTTTGATTGAAACAAATTTTTACGTGATGCTTAAGTTCTGTAACCCTGTAACTATCAAGTTTTTGTATGTAACGTTTTAGCAGCTGTTAATTTTTTTTTATTTTTTTTTTAAGAACACAAGCAAACTTAAATCTAA
>JADBJO010031089.1:0-17128 GCA_016801955.1 Conus betulinus | reverse complement strand
ACAAACACTGGCTCTAGAATTCAGGCAAGTGCTTTTGTTGAACAGTTAGTTAGCGAGGACTGAATGGCACCGATAACCGTTCACGCACAAGGAGACAGCAGTTGGGTCACAACCTTCAGAAACCCTTTAATAAAGTAATAAACGAGAGGGTAAATACACAAAATAAAGACATATTAGGCCAAAAGTAACTTGGCTGGATACTGAAGGTCTTTTTACATATTAGTTGAGCCAGTGTTTTGATGTTGCAGATAATTGTCACGTGCATCAAAAAGTGATCAGGCGATGTTTTCTCTGCGGGAAAAGTCCCCCCCCCCCCCCCCCCCGCGGAGCCAGAACCATTTTATTCAAGTAACAGGAGAGTTACAACATGCGCAGAAGAGGACAGTGCGCGGAGATTTTCACACACATATAACAGACATACTCATGCATGACCTACGTAAAGTTGACACTGCATAAATATTTTCAAGTATGCATTTGCATCCCATTCTTTAGGTTGTTCTGCGCATTTCAGCTCAGGGGAAATACACTTATTCCATAGAGGGAAAAAAACATTTTTTTTTAACAAAAAAAAAGAAAAATATATACTAACGATCAGCGTCTTGTCGTCAATTTGCAAGACGATAACTCTTGTGATGGCAACTAATAAATAAGAGAAAAGCACGGAAGGAAAGAAGAGTAAACCGAGATTTGGAGGTGATGGTCGAGCAAGAGAAGGGAGAGGAAGGGGGAGTGAGGGCACGGAGGCGTGGGTGGGATGTGGGGGGGGGGGGGGGGGGGCCTAAGGGCGGAAGGGGATGCTGGTGTGTGTGTGTGTTTGTGTGTTTGTGTGTGTTGTGTGGTGTGTGGTGTGTGTGTGTGTGTGTGTTGTGTGTGTGTGTGTGGTGTGTGTGTGTTGTGTGTGTGTATGAGGCATCTAAGTTATGTATTTCTATTTCGTTAAATATCTTTTAATAATTGTTTTATTTCTTGTCTGTATTCTTCTTTCTTCTTCTATGCACCATTATGAACATAGTTTTCCCTCGAATTTCCATAAGGAAGTTTCAAAGAAACAGTTGATCGTTATTTGAAACTGTATACTTTCGTCAGGAATGTTACCAAATTGGTAAAAATCATAAAACCAGAATGGCATACTGTCTTTTGATATGATTAACTAGTTGCTTTAACAATATTAATATCATTCCTTGTCTTTTAAAAGGGGGTTATTACATTTCCAATATTGCTTATCTCTTTTTCCCCCCAAATTACCTTTTAACTCAGGGAGACCATCAGATCGATCGATCCAAAATTATTTCAACCCCTTAGTTCGACAACGAGTGACGAACTCGATATCAAGAAGTAATCCAGTCCTGCTCTGTTGTACCGAACTGACAATCTTCTCCAGGTGTAACCTCCTTTGTCGGATAAAGATGTCTCCACACGTCCACTAAATCACCACACTCCCAAATTCCGTCATGTTGTTCAATAATATTATTGCGACTTCGTGGGACGATTTATATAACATACTAATTAATTATGGCGTGTTAAGTGTCCATACATTGGGATCAAGTACACAGCATTCCAAAGCTCACCATATCCATTATTAATATTTTCATTACCCATATTTGCTCGAGCAGATATCACATAAAATATGCCCTAGGACTGGAAATTCTAATCTCATGCTGTGTGATGTCAACAAACAAACAAAAACAAAAATAAAATAAAAAAAAAAGCGACGCGAACAAGAAATGAAGCATAGAAAGAAGATGAAAAAAAACAAACGAAGAAAATATAAAGAAAAGGAAAAGGAACAGCCCTAAAAATTCAGAAAACTAATGCCTTACAGTAGTTTTTGCTTGTGTAGAAATCGATATTTCTCGGGCTGGGGAGAGTCTTGAGGCCGAATCTAATCAATGATTGATATGCAGTGTGTTTTAAAAAAAATGTACATTTTTTAGGGCCCAAAACAAAGCAAGTTTTGCTTCACACAGAAGTTAGAAATGAACCAGTTAGATGGACGAAGAATCGGCAAAACCAAGGGTGACAGTTTTTATAAACACAAAAATACTTTATGAAGGGTAAAAAATGAACCCTTAATTATGCTCTATCATAGCCAGTGGATTATACAGTGTTTTGGTGTGCTGATCCCTAATGTTCGCTGCACGGCCATCATCACAGTGTAATTGTCAGCCCAATCTTGTGGGGGTTGATGGGCATACATGGCATCTACATACACTGCGACCGTTTGAACAGATTACCGTTAGTCCCCAGTAGTTCTGTGCCTCAAGAACCACCGTTTTATGATGTCACATAGTCCGTTTTTGCAAGAGTCAACTATCTGTCCGTAGATCATTATCATTACTTCAAATGTCTGTCTGCAAAAAGCGGTGTTGTACCAGTGACAAGATTACCATCATATTTACAGAGCTCATACCAATCGAAAGTGTTGTGTGTACGCGGAGCGCGCGCGCGTGCGACGTGGTGTTGTGTCTTCTTCTTCTTCCTCTAAAAATACGGGTTCACTCAAAAAGCGAGTAGGTAGCACCCAGCGTGGAGGTTTAAAAAGTAAACGATAAAATGAAATAAAATTAAAAAATAAAGTGCGACCAGGCTGTTGGCCCATGGAGCAAAATTTGGCAACAAAAGGAAGTCGCACACGATATTCAAAAAGTTTAAAGCAGGCAATGGCCAGGTTCCAGGCAACCAGTAACGATAAAACAGTATCTGGGCAGGTTTAAAAAATACAAAAATCGGTCACATATGCAATCTCAAGACTGTCGTATCAATTTGATTCTTGAATGAGACTGCGCAGTGAGTTCCACAGCCGTACAGAACTAGGATGAAAAGAATGTAGATGGCTGTCAATGTTTGATGCAGGTATGGCATAAGATTGACCCGCCACTCCTGGTTGCTACTTTATTCATAATAGTTGTTCCATTGGGATATCAATAGTTTAGCTCTGCCTTTGAAGAAGATATTAAGTCTGATAAAAGCTCTTCTCTCTTCTAAGGGTTCCATTCTAATTTCCTCATGTTCTTCCTAGTATTCCCTTCTCTCTGATATGGTTCCCTGTTACGAACCGTGCTGCTCTCTTTGAATCTTTTCAAGGTTATCAATGTCCTTCTTCGATGGTAAGGATCCCAGACTGAGCAACCATATTCCAGTACTGGTCTAGCCAGTGTTTTGTAACAGTCGTCTTTAACCTTTTTGGGGGCAGTCGTTGATATTCCTGTATAAGAAAAGTTAAGATTGTTATTTGCTTTCTTACATACTAAATTGTAATGTTCTTTCCATTTGAGACGACTATCTAAAATCACGCCTAGATATTTTGCAACATTGGGTTTCTTTCAGAATAGTATTGAGAATAGAATATTCTGATCTAGTTGGTGAGCGTTTTATTACATATACGCAACACTTGGCACTTCTGGGGATGAAATTCCATTGTCCAAGTTCTTTCCCAACTCTTGTAAAAAATCCGTTAGATTCTTCTTGTAGAATGCGTACAATCATTCTTGCTTCTGATTGTTCTATATATACAAAGCTGTCATCTGCAAAAAAAAGTCTTATAGTTCGTTCCAGGAGAGAGATTTCTACTTATATCATTTACATATAAAAGATTAAGAAAAAAAAACAAGAGCCCCAGAACAGTTTCCCTGTGGTACACCTGACAAGACCGGTTTACAATGGGATGACGACCCTTCCACAACAACTTTCTGCGTTCTTCCCAACGAGGCATGATCTAGACCATTTTAGCAAAGAACCGCCAATGCCAATGTGTTCTAATTTAAGCAGCAAAGCCCTCATGGTCAACCTTATCAAAAGGCTTTAGAAAAGTCTAATAAAATTGCATCTATTTGCTGTCTGTTGTTAAGACAGTTATTAAAATCATTGAGAGTTGTTATAAGTTGAGTCTCACAACTCCTTCGCTGTCTAAACCATGCTGGGCGTTATTTAAGAAGTCATGTTTGTCAAGATGGTCCATTATGCTACTACTATATTATGTGTTCAAGTAGTTTTGCTGATATGGATGTAAGAGATACCGGTCTATATAGTTCTCTGCTTTTGTTTTGTCACCCTTTTTGAATAAAGGGACAATGCTAGCATCTTGCCACTCATCAGGGTCCCCTGGTCCAGTGAAGCTGGTAAAGTAGTTGGTATACCTCAGTCAATTCATTGGCACATAATTTTAAGAGTTGCCAGGAATGCCATCAGGACCAGTAGCTTTGATTTCATTGATGTTGGTCAGTACTTAAACACTCCTGCTTTGCTTACTTTAATATTTTGCATTTCAGGGAGTTATCAATCCTCATCCTTTGTAGTTTAATGTTATTAAAGGCTTGGGATTTGAGAAAACCGAAAACGAACAAAAAATGATTGTTTCAGTAGATTTGCTTTTCCGTTCAGGATCCAATGTACCAGCTAGGTTATTCTGATTGTTTCTCAGGTCTGGAATCCCAATCTTGTCCGTCTCTTACTCCTTATGTACTAGACCATAATTTCTTTTTTTTTTTTTTGTTTTTTTTTTTTTTTTGTTTAGCAGATTTAAAACACTTCTTTAATTCTTTGCAATACCACAAGCAGACAAAAGTTTTGACAAATTTGCGTTTTTTCAGAAATAAAAGACAAAGGACAAAGGTACACAGAGAGTGCACATAATAACGACACGCAAACCTACACCCTCCTTCCTCCTCCACCCCCCCACCTCCTCCTTCCCCTCCCCCTTTTCTCCTTCATATCCACACCCCCCAGAATAATAGCATGAGAGCAAAATAAAACAAATTTGAAAAAAAAAAAAAAAGTGGACAGGGGACAACAAATGTAAGAATGCCAAAATACCAGGCAAGATGTGTACAATAAAGTATGGCTGAAATTATCCTTGCTGAAAACAGAAATAAAACATGCATCAGTCGACAGCAGCAGTCAACAAAATGCAGTCATTTATGTCATTGATTCTGCAGGATGATCTTTTAGAAATTATACTTATCTCATCAAAGTCTTCTGATTTTTTTTTATTTAAATAAAATAAAAAAATTTGACTCGCTTGTTGACTGTCATATCCACAGCTGTGCCTTCTAGTTTTGAAGAAATAGAAAAAGTTTATTTCTGCTTTGGACTTTTTTTTTTTTTTTTTCCCTCACATTTTTAATTGTCACCTCTCGCATCCCTCCACTCAACAGTTCCTTCGTTTTCTCACACAATCATCCTTCAACATAAATTTGGCAAGGGGCCTACTTACTTAAAACAAATTGACAACAAATTCATGTATGTACAGATACAAGGGTTGTCACAATAATAAAGAGTTCAAATCAAAGTATCCTATGACATTTATCTTGATGGTCTATGTATTTGAAGGAATGAATGGGAGAATGAGTTGACTCAACTGACACCATGTATATGTTGGAATTATATAATCATGCTAGGAAAATATTTGCAAAGAGGCTTTTTCAATTTTTTTTTTCCTCAAACAAAACATGCACACAAAAAAAGACACATATATGTGTCATAATAATAATTGTACAAAAACACAGAAGGCAGGCACAATAAGAGAAAAGACATGCATGCCCCCCCCCCCCCCCCCCCCCCCAAACAACAACAACAACAACAACAACAACAACAAAGAAGAAACAAAACACACAAACAAAGAGAAAAAAAAAAAAAAAAAAAAAAGTCGCAGACACACACACACGAACATACATGAATTGAATTATATGCAGGATATATATGCGTAAACTTACACACACACACACCACCACACACACACACACACACACACACACCACACACACACACACACAAATGAGTAGCGTCAAAAACGAGGAGAAAAAAAAAACAAACAAAAACAAAAAACAAGGGGTGGCAGGCGGAAAGTTGCTCTCTAAGAGAATTTGTCATGATCGCCCAGGCCTGCAATTAATTCTGATTGATGCCTAAAGCGCCTGGACAATTGGTGAAAAATAAATCCAGGAATGCATTGCCCACGTGTTGGTTTTTCAACTGACTGCACTAATCCAAGGTCTTTGGGTGTATCAAAAAACTGAGAATTAATGTTTTTATTGTATTGATTACCAAGTATGGCATCTTCACGCCAATCAATATCGGGTAAGTTGAAGTCTCCACCAATCCATAATATTGCCTTCCTTATTGGCCAAAACAATGTCCGAAATGTCTCTGCAAATAGACGCAACATACATTTTCATCTGAGTTTGGAGGTCTGTATACTGATCCAACAATGACAGGTCTCTTATTCTTAAAATTAATCTACAAAATAAAACTTTCAATATTTTTGCCTTGATATAAAACTCACTGGCTAAGTTCTTCCGAATGGCAATCAAGACTCCCCCACCTCTTTTTCCCCAAGTCTGTCCTTTCTATAAATATCAAAATCCTCCATTAGAAGCTCACTGCTGGATGTTCCGTTTCTGGCCAAGTTTCTGTTCCAATTACAACATCAATGCTTTTATCAGTGACTAAATTACTGAGTTCTTCCTTTTCTTGACAAGTGATTGAAAGTTTACGACTATGCATTTAAGTTTATCTTTTTCTTTTGATGATTTGGAGTTGGTTGCACTTCATGATTTAGGGTTTATCAGTTTTAGAATCAGGGGTGGATGCAAAACTTCGGACAGAATTTCAAGTTATCTTGTGGGGATCGGTCTGGTGAGATAGGAATCAAAACGGTGCTTTCTGAGCTGCAATCTTCAATAGAATCTTCAAAAAAGTCTTGAACTAAAGTTTGGAAGCCTCGCAGGTAAAAGACGTCCAAGATATATCGCTATTGCATAATACTTCATAAACTGCTGAATTTAATAACATACATTTGGTGCGATACCATATATCACAAACAATCACAGGCAACACTGCTTATGTTTCCATTGTGACTCGCAAATGCAAGACTCCGCATAGATATTTTTACTTGGTTGGACGGACCAGGATTAAGCTCAAGTGTCTCTCCCGATAATAGGATAAGGCTTAAGAGCCATGATTTAAACACCTCTATGTTTAACTTTTTTTTTTATTAAAACAATTCCTTATCACTGTACAGATTTCTGATATTAATGAAATCAGAGACGTGAGGACACACAGCTGCTCGGCACCGGGTGACACAGGCGGCTAACATGGTTCAGTAACAGTTGCACAAAGGTTGATAACCGCAGAAATCGGACTGTCATGGTTGTCGGTGAAAAGAGACACACAGAGTCGATTAAGTACTCGAAGAACAGAAAGACTTAGACTATGTAATAAAAGAATGAAATAGTCTTCATGTAGTGAAGACATGAACAATTATTGAACCATGTACTGAAGACAGAACCTTCTGAAAACTTGTCTGTCAATGTAATGACTACGAAATATTGCTCTCCTTATGTGAGTGTAGACAGCAGAACACTTCTTAAGGTACTGAGGACGGAATTAGTCGCAATGTATTGTGAAGGAACAGAAAATCGTCATAAGATTGTAGATGAGACTGAAAAGTGCCTAAGTACTGAAGGACAGAATTGGGTTCTGATGTTCTTGAAAGTGAAATAGTCCAATCTATGCTGCGAAGACTGAAGTAGTCCTAATGTAGTGCGGAAGACGGGTAAGTAGTCCTAATGCTATGAAATGAAATAGGACTATGAAATGACAGTCTACTGAAATGTCTACGTATGAAGACTGAAATAGTCATAATGTACCTGAAGACGGAAGTTAGTCCTAATGTACTGAAGAACGAAGCACGTGCCTAAGATTGAAGACTGATACTAGTACTAATGACTGAAGACTGAGTAGCCTCATGTAATGAAGACTGGAACGTATGTCCTAACGTACCTGAAGACGAAGTCGGCACTAAGTATATGAAGCCTGAAGTGAGTCCCTAGGCACGACGATGAATAGTAGTAATGCACTGAGAGAATGGAAATAGTCCTAATGTTACGAAATGTACCAGAATATAGTCTAGATGTACTGAAGGACCTGAAAAATAGTCCTACTGTAATGAAGACATGAAATAGTCTCATGTACTGAAGACCGTGAATAGTCCCGATGTACTAAAGACTGGAAATAGTCCTAATGTACTGAGGACATAATGTAGTCTCATGTATGAAAGACTGAATGTGACAGTCCTAATGTATGAAGATTTAGTGCAGAAGTCCTACTGTATTGAAGGATGGTAATAGTGTCCTAATGTATGTGGGACGCATAAACTATGCCTATGGTATTGATAGAAGAATCGAAGTCCTAATGTATTTGAAGATCTGAAGTAGTCCTAAGTATTGAGGACTGATATATGTTCCGAATGGATTGAAAGATTTTCTTTTTCTTTTTCTTCTCTCAAGTTTCGCGAAGATGATTTGCAGGAATTCATTGCTGAAATAGCTGATTACCGAAGACTGCAAACAGTCCTCTGTCACTGAGGACAGACAACAGTCTGAGGCCATGAGCCTTAAAACGGCTGAATGACTGCAAGACTGAAATAGTTCCCTAAGGCACGGAAAGCCTGAATATAGTACCAAAGTTAGTTGAAGGTGTTGCGTTCAGAAAATACAGTGTCAAGTGACTGAAGACAGAATGCCTAGTCCTAAAGAAAGTAGCAGTCCTGATCGTACGGAAGACAGAAAATACCCCAAAAACAGTTACCGAAGTATGAAGAACAAAACATAGCCCTAAAGTGCTGAAGACCGAAATAGTCCAAATGCACCACAGAAGCACAGACATGGTACAAATATACGAGGACAGACGTACCACGAAAAAAGAAATAGCCAAATTAATCTGAAGACTACGGATGTACTGAAGAGTGGAACTGCGTATTTGATACAATGTTACGAAGATAAAATTTAGTCCTCACGTACTTAGACAGAACCGAGCCATAATATACTGAAGACTAGAAACTTAATCCAAAATGTACTGAAGACAGATGCACCAAAGACAATAACAATCCTACTGTATTCCAGACAGATCCGCTCATCATGTGCTGCGAGGGCTGTCATTCCAGTGAACTGAAGAAGAGGTAATGACAGGGTTAATGTACTGAAGACAGAAATTATTGCATTGAGGAAGAAAGCGTTTCAGCATACTGAAGACAGACTATTATAAAGACAGAAAATAGTCATCATTTACTGAAGGACTTAGTGGAGACAGAAATAGTGCTAATGCACTGAACACAGGAAAATTCCTAAAGTAGAGAAGGTAAGAAATAATTGCAACGCAGAGCAGACAGATATTGATGATTATGATGTCATGATCTGAGTTTATTAAAGACAGATACAGTGCGATACGCTGCGCGCGCGCGCGCGCGCGCGCACACACACACACACACACACACACACTACACAACACACACAACACCAGAAAAAAGTTACCGAAGACCAAATGTGCTAACGACACAAATAGTCCAAAAACATACTGACGACTCCGACAACTGAAGAGAGAAGTAGAGCAAAATTTGCGGCCAGGATGAATACAACGAACAGAACAGGGAACAGCTCCTCATCAAGAGCGCGGAAGAGGTGGTTAACTGTACTGGAAGCAGGTGCGCTGACTTGAGAGTGCATAGCAGGAATTAACGGGATGGGAAAGCCACCCCATAGGCTATCAGGAGGGGTGGTATGAGATCGGGTATTGTTTTCCTCTCAGATCCTCAACATAAATGACTGGTCGAGTACTCGCTGCGCCATCTGAAAGCAGAATGAAACAAGCTCACATCACGTATGCCAGTCTATAGCCAGATGAAAGCAAGAATGACACAAGCTCACATCACCGTGTGCCAGTCTAGCAAGATATGAAAAAAGAATGAAACAAGATCACCATCACAGTCATGCCCAGTCCAGCCAGATGAACGAGGCAATGAAACAAGCTCCACATTACAGGTATTGACAGTACCAGGGCAGATGAAAGCAAGACACCTGCAAACCAAGCTCACATCACCCACCCGTATGCCGGTATAGCCAGACCTCCAAGACCTCCCAAAGCCCCCACATCCCCCGACCTATGAAACCCCACATCGCTCACATCACAGTCTGCCGGTCTAGCCAGATGAAAGCAGAATGAAAACAAGCCTCACAATCCACAGTTCATGCCGGTTCTAACCAGATGAAAGCCAGAAATGAAAAAAGCTAACATCCACAGTATGCCGCCGTCTAGCCACCAGCAGCTTGAGGTTGTGGCTCACCACACAAGCCCAGTGATCTCATGAAACAGTTTGCACGGACTTCCGCGTACGAAGAGAGACTCAGAACACTGAAGATCATAGCAATCCAGCGTAAGTGTTTCGCTATGGGCAACGGTCGGAGGAGAACAAAGTGTGACCTTTCATAAGGGCCACCTCTCTTTAAATTCTTACAAATATAGAACAGCGTCCGATGCGATTCCCTGTGTGAATGGCATCCAGACACGGGCACGAACGAGACGCCGCCATCCAGTAATATGCAGCGTGCGACTCTTGGCCTGGCCACGGGAGGACTATTCCGGACAGCAGATGGGGATCTGTTGAATTGTCCTGCCTTCTGGGCTTTGCCCCGTGCCCCCTGCTTCCCGTTTGCCCCCCCCTCTTGGCGCGTTGCTTCGTGGCGCCCTCCGGGCTGTGCCCCTCACCCCCTTGTTCTTCTTCTGCCGGTTGGGCCCCCCCCCGCCCCGCCCGGCGCCCCCTCGCCGGTCTTCCTTTGCAGTGGTCGCGCTCCCCTCCCCCGTGTCTCTGCTCCTTTTCTTATATTCGGCCGAACCGGCCCACTCCTAGTTTCATCCTCTTGACGCCCGCTCACCGTCTCCCCCCACTTCTCCTGCCGGACGCTTGTACCCCCCCTGCGGCAGTGCACCCCCAGTGTCCTGCAGACCTAGACGTACTTGCCGGCACGGATTTAATGCCCAGATGGCCCACTGGCCACGCTTACCACCAGGCGGCCATGCCACGGGCTAGTCCACTGGTAATTTCAGCACCCCTCCCATTCTCCTCTCCCTTCCAATCCCCCCCCCCCCTCTCCCCCCCCCCCCCCCCCCACCCCCTCCCCCCCCCCCCCCCCCCCCCCCCCCCACCCTCTTCCCCGTCCCCATCCCCCCCTCACCACCCCCCCCCCCCACCCTCTCCGCCCCCCCCACTCGTACTTTCTTTCCTCCCCCCTTTTTTCTTTCCCCACCCTTCCTCCCCCCCCCCCCCTCCCCCCCTCCCTCCCCCCCTCCCCTTCTCTTCCTCTCCCCCCCTCGGCCAGTGCACGGAACGGCCAGGCCCCATGAGCGCCAGCCGTCATTCACCACTGTAACTCGAAAGACCCCACTCCCATGATTAAGCTTGAATCGCCCTTCGTCCAACTGTGTAGTCTTTAAGACCTCCTCTGTATGAGCTTGTAAAGAACCCACCAAACCCAAAGACAGAAACAGTCCCCGTGTCTCCGTATGCCTGAAGCAGATCCCATGTAACAAACCGGAAAGTCCATATGCCTCCACGGTTGACACGACAGGATTGGTATCTGACGACAGTACACTCACCTGAGATCCCCCAGCGAACGACCCCCCCAACACGCCCTTTCTACTGAAGGAGAATACAAGGCACAGTTCCACGAACGCTACCCCGCCGCACCCGTGGTACTCAATTTTACGCTCCCATTTCCCAGCCTCCCCATCACACCCTTCCTGAGCGCATAGTCACCTCCCCTCAATTTTGGATTCCCAACAAGCTTATACTAGAACGAGGTCTTTTTTAAACTCACCCGTACCTCTTTTTTTTTCACACCCCATGTGGCTAAGATAGCAGCACTAGTGTGTACCCTAGGAGAGGAACCACGCGTCCCAACGTCATACTCGTTAGCGTTATATGCCCAGCGCGAAACACGTTTACTGTACTAGAGAAGAAGCAGTCATGAAGTCTTCACGCACGCTGAATGGCACCCCAGGTAGGACGAAAAAGGAACAGGGAGAACAGTTTGTCACGCTGAGGACGGCAATGTACCCGCATCTGTTGAACACTGTCCCTCCCCACAGAACTGACAAGTAGACGGAACGGAAAACGCATCCAACTCCAGGAGGCAAAGGAAAAGGCCCCAAAGGCTCCAAGACAAGCCCAATGATGAACAATAAAGAAGAAAAGCCAAGGCAAGTGACTTCCAGGAAAACGAAAAACAAAAAGGACGAAGGAACAAAGCAACCCTCTCTAATCAAAAGTCGTTGCCGAAAGTTTGGAGCGGCACACACAAAAAAAGATAGTCAAGGGCGTCAAAATCAACGACCAACTACGAATTATCAAAAACAAGTCAAAAACATGACCGCCGGAATTAAACCCGACGAACAAATCACGAACACGAAACGAAAACGAAATGGATTACGCAACATGAGTCATACCTTTAACATCTATACCACAAAAACTCTCAAATGTGTAAACCCCCCCCCTGCCCTGTTCACTCACCGGCATTTGATTTTTTTTCCCCCCCTCCCACTCACCACAACACACACAAACACATCCACACACCCACCACAACAATACATCACACCACACCACACCATGACAGAGAGGAGGATAAATGAGAAGGGGGGGAACGGACAGACAGACCGCCGTACGGGACCCCCTGAGCGGAAAACCTCCCTTGTCCATCTTCCGTTCCAACCATTTATTGATCGTGTGTACGGATTAGACCCAAAGCGATGGACTAGCTACCAGGTACTAACTGTGTCTCAGCCACCGACGCCATGGGATCCACCCCGAATCGATCGCAACGCAAAACACAGACACCACTGAACCTGCCCGCCGGAGCCATGCGAAAAGGCTACTGACGACTTCTGCGAGATTAACGAGATTGTGGGCCATGTCCTCAGACGTGCACTTAACGACTTCCAGCAATTTCTTCATGTACTCAAGCCCTCTATATCCGTCGTCCTCTGGAAGTCTTGTGTAATTCTCAATATGTGAATTCCTTTCTTTGTGTCTGTCTGCTTGCTTAAACTGGCAAATCGAATTGGCATAAGTAAGCTTGCCAAATCACGATTACATCTGATATCAGGCAGGAGTCCCCGCACAAGAAAGAACAGCACATAGCATAACGCTATTTCAATATGCGGTTTAAGCGTAAATTAATATGTACAATGATCTTTCCTAGAGAACAAAAAGGGAAAAAACACTAGGCCAAAGATAGTCTGCCGCATGGAGACCAGGAACAAAAGCAATGAGCACGTTACCTGTCTACTTTGTCCTTCACCAACTTGTGACCCTTGAATGCACGCACGGTCTTAGATAGATTTCTGTCGGTGCCTGAAGATACGAGATCAGTTTTAGCAGAGACATAGGTGGTGTGTCAAATGCTGGTTTCCCAAAGTTCACACAAAGCGGCGAGGATATGTATAGCCTTCCAAAAAACATCCAGCCTGGGTGATTAGTGACACGATCCTCCTCACCCCAAATAGAACCCTACTACCCCTACCGACTGCCCCAGGATTTGTGTAGAACTATTGCCTGCATTCATAAAAATTTATATAGCGATCACTTCACAGATCGACCTAGGTCCGGGACTAGGATCTCGACCCTAATGGCGATTTTTTTCCCAAAATCCATTCATTCTGGAGAATAATGGCTTTATTGCTAGTTCCTATCTCTAATTTTCTTTCGATCTGCGCCCAATTTCTTCTGCTTACTATAATTACTTCTCTTCATTACTTCGGTACTTTTCATCTCTGTCTACGGTGAGCTATCCCTGCTATTGTCTGTAGTCATCACGATTTAGCATCTACGTTCCTACTCCCGCTCCTCGTTGCTAGCACATTCTATTTCACGATCCCGCACATACTCACCCCAACCCCCACTCTGCCAACACCATGCACACACTGCTGTCTATTACTCCCTGAGCGCCTTACCTTACCCCTCCAGCCGCACACGTAACACCCCCCCCACGATTCCAGCAATCTACCTCCTTTCGATCCCTCCGAACCCCACCCCCCCCTCTGCTCCAAATCGTTAAAAAGTAAATCGAGTCGCAGTGATGACTCATCGTTGAAGTTGAACTAACGACTTTGTGAGATGACACTGCGCGGAGCTTTCTTTATCGAAGAATCATCACACTACAAAAGCCGTGTTGATAGCATATCGTAATTTTTCTTTGGTAGTGAATCGTTACATGGTGGTCACAAAAAAAATGTAGGCGTGAATGATGAATTTCGATGCTGTGTGTAGTGGTCTGCAGATTATACATACGATTACAAGCCATCTGTGATGAGGAATCAAAAAGACACTTCGCTTTACTTTTGTTTTTTAAGATTTGGAGATTTCGTGTAGTTGTTTTTTTGTTATGTTCCCAGAGTCTCATGAATGAGATGTCTGATGATGAATACAGAAAAAAAAGTAAATTTTTCTCTTTGCTGACCCGTTTCGTTTTGTTTGTGATTTTCGGTTGAGGTCTGTAACCAATGCTGGTCTCATGCCGCACAAATATAATACTAGTCACATGGTCATTTGGCAGAACAGCGAATAAAAACGATTGCCTGGTGGGTTTTCATTTCGTATACTTGTCGCCCAGTGCCCATCTGGATATGACAGTGACTTGTGTGTCACGCGGAGTGATTAATAGTTTTTCCAGTGAATTCTTGCTTTGATTGACTGTTGGCACGGTCAGGGCTAGAAGTAGGACGTAGTAAGTAGCTGAATAGTAACCGTGTACGTGTGTTGATGCCGGTCCACGGACGAAGTTTATTTGCCTTACGTTTATCGTGTACCTTCACAGAACTTGGTACACATAATATTGTAGGAGGACAGGAAATATCAGTCACTGGCCCTTTCTCCGGAATCCAGTTATCGTGCCTCAGTCAGCAGAGTGATTTGCACTCTGGACTCCGCCATATTAACGATGGTAGGGGTTCGCCCGAAGATAGAGGGGCAACAATCCCTAAGTAGATAAATGCGACTCATCGGATGCGAGAGTGCTCGCCTGTATGTGGGTCTGGGGGTTACCTACTCAAGTACGGACTCTCGTCGTCGGCAGGCGCCGATTCGAAATGTTGTTCAGCCTAGCATGTGTCGCCGACTAAATGTTATCAGGAACATTCTAGCGATGTGTTTCCAATTCACGTTGTACGTCTACCGAACCTACTTCAGGATGATGCGGCGTTCTGATAAAACCCTCCTACTTAAGAGCGAGTTAGAGAGATGAGAGAGATGAGTGAGTAGTCGATCAGTCGACAGAGGGGGGGGGGGGTTCGGCGAGTGGTGCGCGGTAGGCAGGGAGGGGGAGGAGAGGAGAAGGAGCCGAAGGCCTGTCACGACACCTATACCGCCGCATGAAGACGATGAACCGTAAAATGCGGACCCGATGCTGTGGACGGAACTGGAGAGATTCTGTTGAAGTCTGTATGATACCGTAGCGCTCGTGTTCCTGAGCCAACCTGCGATGCTCACGGTCTTCCGACACTTAGTGAGATTACAGGTGAATGTCAACATATGAGCCACGAGGCATCAATTCGTCTGGACATTTAATTAAGTTAAATTCAGGTTTGAAGTCAACCACCTCCAGTGGCTGATGTACAGTGGGACGGGAACCAGTCATTCTGTGTAGTGGGCGAGCGCTGGAGGTGGGAGTGGGCTTTCTACTCGACCCATTCGTGCATGAAACGGCAACACATCAAGAAACGGCGGATGAAGCAAATTATCTGTTAGACGTCGCGGATTTGAACCCGCAGGTGTGATGCGAGGAAAGGCCATAAGACTGATGCCTAGATCGCAGCCCACCCACCCCACCACCATCCCCCAACACCCCACCAACAATCCCCTCGAATGGTCGTGACCACAGGTCCAGATTTAGTGCGGCCAGCCGTGGTGACAACGACGCGTACCAAACAGGAAAAGTGTGTTAAATAATGTTACAGGTCTTCAGTAACAAATGGGGTGCAGCTGCAAGGGAAAGTGGGGGGTGGGAGATTGAGTGTGGACGCCGGAAGGTCTGGGGATGGTGCAACGTTGAGTGGCGAGGAAGAGAAATGAGAAGAAGGAGAGGATAGGGTGTGGGAGGTGAAGGTGGCATTCCTGCCTGAGACCTGTAGCTCCGAAAAATTGAAGAGAGTACATATAGACAAAATGTCCTAGAAAGTGAACAATTCATCCTATCTTATTGCTGTCACAATTGGAGTAAGATGCGACAGGGACGGGGACCGAACCGAATTCAGCACATTACATGGGCTGTGTGAAAAATGTCTCTTCAGACTCAGGAACATGAGACTGTGAGGGCAAAGAGCACACGTTACCTGAGAAGTAGCATATATAGAGTAATGTTTGACTTTGAAAAAGTCAACGCAAGAAGAGAAAAAGAAATGTCTAAATGAAACGAGAAAGTAAGATTATAACAGACATACAGCTAATTAGTTCGATATACTCGACCGAACGAAAGAGCAAAAAATTGAATCGACACAAAGACAACGCGTTTCTGACCTCACTTGGTGTCGCCAGGGGAAATCGATGAAAAATTACGGACAACAATAAAGGAATAGGAGAACGGACCTAATCATGGAATGACGAAATCACCGAACCATATATATTATGATGGACTGCAAGCGCAAAAGCGTAGCGCGTCCCTGATTCATCGTACATACTACATCCTGCACTCGACACCTGACCTTTCCCACTATTGACCTAGCTGTGAGGAGGAAGAATGATGCTGAAGTCCCGTTACGTGATGTGACACAAAAAGAAGGAAATAGGCATGGCCTTGCAAGGTTTGAACCACGGTTGATGATGTAATCAAACTGACATGGCTCACATGGTGCACGACGCTCACAGACAAGTGTCAAAAACTAACTTCAGAGCTGGTGGCATTTATTCACACTGTCGAACAACTCTAAGCACGGCGACGTGTTGAAAGTGTTACAGTGACAGCTTGGCATGTTTCTTGAGACACCAGTCACACGGAGTGAGGGAATAAGCAAAAGCAAGTGCTACCGCCGCTTAGGAGCTGACAGTGTTATAGGACAGCTGGAGCTTCTGGGGACATCCAGTCCACACGGAGAAAAGGCGCCACGCACGTGCCACCGTTGACACGCGCCTGCGAAGAAAAAAGGTAGCTAAGTGTGCGCGGAAAAGAACATACACTGCCGGACTGCTGTTTCTGATTGGGCAAAGTGAGGGTCCGCCAACAGTCAAAAAGGAGGTTGGGAAAAGAGCTGCACCACAGAGAGAGGAGAGGAGAGAGAGAGAGAGGGGGGGGGAGGGGGGGGGGAGAGA
>JADBJO010031087.1:15000-17131 GCA_016801955.1 Conus betulinus | reverse complement strand
CACCAGTTGCGTCTCACTTAAGGCTGAAGATGCAGGAAGCCTGCCATACGAAGAGATAGACATGTGTGTATGTGCATATGTCATGGTCCTCATCATGGCAAGATGAAGAAGAAGAAGAAGAAGAGAAAATGGCTGAAGATGCAGGGGGGGGGGGGGGGGGGGGGGGGGGGGGGGGGGGGGGGGGGGGGCAGCCAGCGCCCCCGCCATCCGGGTCCGCATGAAGATATATGCCTGTATGTGCATACCATCATCACGTGATGAAGAAGAGGAAGGAGAGAAGACTAGAAATGATGTGGTGATGAGCTGATTATAACAGCTGTGTCTGTCTGGCCACTCACTTAAGGCTGAAGATGTTGCTGGGGAAGACTGGCGGCCAAAGATGCAGCACCAAACCCCGCCCCCCCCATCCCCCACCCCACTCCCCCCCACAAAAAAAAAAAAAACAAGAAAAAAAAAAACAGAGACAAAAAAGAACAGTAACAGTAATAATGACAACAACAACAACAATAATAATAATAATAATAATAATAATAAATAATAAATAATAATAAATACGTATAGCAGGAACAATATCACAACAATAACAATGACCATAAAGATCGTAATAACAATAATGATAATAATGATAACAGTGACAGCAACAACAGCAACATACAATTATAACAATAAGAGTCATAATTATAAAATAAGTAAATAAATAATTAAATAAATAAATAAATAAATACATAAATTAAAATACTGACACTAATAATAACGAACGGAGAACAACAACGATAATTCCGAGAATGTATTGGTAGTAAATGGCAATCGGACAGTGAGAAGAACGACATAAGGAATTCTAACAAGAAGAATCATAATATGTAACAATTGAATAATAAATAAATAAATAAATAATAAATAAATAAACACACACACACACACACACACACACACATACATAAACAACAAGTGGAATAGAGAATAACGCTAATTCCGAGAATATATTGGTAATAAACATCAGAGAGTAAGATAAGGAAAACACCCCACCCCACCCCTCCACTCCCCCAAGGAAAACTCCATTGGGGGGAGGGGGAGGGAGGGGGGGGGGGGGGGGGCGGCGGGGGGGGACCTATCAAACGTGACCCTCTGGGCAACTACAAATCACTGTCAGTCATACCAGACTTCTCGGCAAGGCGCCAGAGCAGGAAAGGCGGGGGCGCCGCCATGTTAAGGCTGAAGATTAGGTAGCGCGGCCGTCATGAGCTTCCGCAGCGGGTTGAAGTTGCTTAAGTGTGGGAACGGGCGGCGAGCTGAATCGCGGCCGCGTCTCGCCCGGCTGCTCGCCCCGGCGCGTCCGCCCCGTTCCGTACACGCATTCTCCTTCGGCATTTTCGCGAGCGCTCGGCGTGCGAGGTCTGAGTCGGTGCTGGCGGTAAAGGGTGCGCGAGAAATTGATCGATCCCGCCACTCCGGCTGCAGCGCTTCCCGCTTGCGCCGAGTCCCAGCGTGAGTTCGAACGGCTGCCGCGGTTTCTCCGACGGACACGTTGGGTCTCTCTGCGCGGTCGGCGTCTTGACGGTCCGTAGATGGTGGCGTGCCATCGGTGACGACGGTGGGAGAGCGACCTCGCGCCGGTTCTCTCCAACCCGGAACGAGGGCCCTAGGTGCGTGGGACAGGAGGCTCCCTCCCCTTCGGCCTCAGAAAGAGTAACGCCTGGTTCATCTCGCGAAGGACGCGCCCGTCCCATCGGGTCGTGGTCCGGCACGTGGTAACGAGCAGGCGAGGCGTTCGGGGACAGGCTCCCGTTCTCCCCTCCCTGCTAGACCGGCCCTCCCCGAGTTTGCTGCTGCTGCCGCTGCCGTCTCGGGGCTGGCGTCGGTCGGACCGAAGAAGGATTCTCGCTTGCGATTGGGCCCTGAATCTGTTGTCCCGCCGCCCGCAGTCTCTGGTGAAGACCGACTCCGCGCGCTGCTTGCGCCGGCTCGCTAACGCGGATCGCCCACGACTCATCATCTGTGAGAGCGGTCCCACCGGCAAGCCTGCATCGGCCGCTGTGCTGGTTCTTCTGTCCGACAAGGGATCAGGAGGAGGAGGACACGCAGAACACGGGTTGCATTCTGGTTGATCCTGCCAGTAGTCATATGCTTGTCT
>JADBJO010031087.1:0-7500 GCA_016801955.1 Conus betulinus | reverse complement strand
AGCAAAGACGACCTTAAGGCTGAAGATGCAGAGAAAACGGTACTACCTTAAGGCTGAAGATGCCAAGAGCACAGAGAGAAAACTACTACCTTAAGGCTGAAGATGCAGAGAGAGAGAGAGAGAGAGAGAGAGAGAGAGAGAGAGAGAGAACCGTACTACCTTAAGTCTGAACGCCGAGAGCAGAGAGAAAACCGTACTACCTTAAGGCTGAAGATGCAGAGAGCGCAGAGAGAATACCGCACTACCTTAAGGCTGAAGATGCAGAGAGCACAGAGAGAGAACCGTACTGCCTTAAGGCTGAAGATGCCGAGAGAGAGCACGGCCGTACCACCTTAAGGCTGAAGATGCTGGGTTTGTCGGGGTGACTCGGCACAAAGGCAGACTTGTGCAAGCACGCACATATTACACACACACACACTCTCTCCTAAGCAAGACGACCTTAAGGCTGAAGATGCAGAGAGCGCAGAGAGAATACCGCACTACCTTAAGGCTGAAGATGAAGATGCAGAGAGAGAGAGAGAGAGAGAGAGAGAGAGAGAGAGAGAGAGAGAGCCAAGGCTCAAAATGCAGACTTGTGCACGCTGACTTAAGGCTGAAGGCGAGCTGAAGATGCCGAGAGCACAGAGAGAAACAAACACCCCCCCCCCCCCCCCCCCTACCTTAGGCTGAAGATGCTGAGGCTGAAGAGAGATGAGAGAGAGAGAGAGAGAGAGAGAGAGAGAGAGAGAGAGCCAAGGCTCAAAAATGCAGACTTGTGCACGCTGACTTAAGGCTGAAGGCGAGCTGAAGATGCCGAGAGCACAGAGAGAAACAAAACCCCCCCCCCCCCCCCCCCCCCCCCCCCCCCCCCCCCCCCCCCAACTACCTTAAGGCTGAAGATGCAAAGAGAGAGAGAGAGAGAGAGAGAGAGAGAGAGAGCCAAGGCTCAAAATGCAGACTTGTGCACGCTGACTTAAGGCTGAAGGCGAGCTGAAGATGCCGAGAGCACAGAGAGAAAAACAAACCCCCCCCCCCCCCCCCCCCCCTACTACCTTAAAGATGCTGAGAGAGCAAGAGAGAGAGAGAGAGAGAGAGAGAGAGAGAGAGAGAGAGAGAGAGAGAGAGAGAGAGAGCCAAGGCTCAAAATGCAGACTTGTGCACGCTGACTTAAGGCTGAAGGCGAGCTGAAGATGCCGAGAGCACAGAGAGAAACAAACACACCCCCCCCCCCCCCCCCCCCCTACCTTAAGGCTGAAGATGCAAAGAGAGAGAGAGAGAGAGAGAGAGAGAGAGAGAGAGAGAGCCAAGGCTCAAAATGCAGACTTGTGCACGCTGACTTAAGGCTGAAGGCGAGCTGAAGATGCCGAGAGCACAGAGAGAAAAAAACAAACCCCCCCCCCCCCCCCCCCCCCCCCCCCCCCCCCCCCCCCCCCCCACTACCTTAAGGCTGAAGATGCAAAGAGAGAGAGAGAGAGAGAGAGAGAGAGAGAGAGAGAGAGAGCAAGGCTCAAAATGCAGACTTGTGCACGCTGACTTAAGGCTGAAGGCGAGCTGAAGATGCCGAGAGCACAGAGAGAAACAAACACCCCCCCCCCCCCCCCCCCCCCCCTACCTTAAGAAGCTGAAGATGCTGAGAGAGAGAGAGAGAGAGAAAAAAACACACTACCTTAAGCTGAAGATGCTGAAAAAAGAAAGAGAGACACACACACACACGGCTCAAAATGCGCGCGCACACACACACACACACACACACACACACACACTTCCCACTGACTTAAGGCTGAAGATGCAGCAAACAACCAGCCCTTGAGGTATATCTATGTATATGTATATATATATATATATATATATATATACACCTATAAATATATGCACACGTCTTCGTCCTGAGACAAAGAACAGAAATGATCATGACGAACTTGTGGCGTCTCTCTTGCCACTCGCTTAAGGCTGAAGATGCTACTCACTTAAGGCTGAAGATGCATCAAAACGAGCGAGCCCTTCAGCTACACCTGAAAGTCTAGACATGTGTGTCATGGTCCTGATCATCACAAGCTGAAGAACAACGAGAAGGAGAAGGAGACACAATGATGATGATGATGAAGACACCAGTTGCGTCTCACTTAAGGCTGAAGATGCAGGAAGCCTGCCATACGAAGAGAGATAGACATGTGTATGTGCATATGTCATGGTCCTCATCATGGCAAGATGAAGAAGAAGAAGAAGAAGAGAAAATGAACAGAAAGGATGACGAGGACCTGCTTGCACCAGCTGTGTTGTCTCTCGGGCCGCTCACTTAAGGCTGAAGATGCAGGGGGGGGGGGGGGGGGGGGGGGGGGGGGGGGGGGGGGGGGGGGGGGGGCCAGCGCCCCCCCCATCCGGGTCCGCATGAAGATATATGCCTGTATGTGCATACCATCATCACGTGATGAAGAAGAGGAAGGAGAGAAAGACTAGAAATGATGTGGTGATGAGCTGATTATAACAGCTGTGTCTGTCTGGCCACTCACTTAAGGCTGAAGATGTTGCTGGGAAGACTGGCGGCCAAAGATGCAGCACCAACCCGCCCCCCCCATCCCCCACCCCCACCCCCCCCACAAAAAAAAAAAAAAGAAAAAAAAAAAACAGAGACAAAAAAGAACAGTAACAGTAATAATGACAACAACAACAACAACAATAATAATAATAATAATAATATAATAATAATAATAATAATAATAATAATACGTATAGCAGGAACAATATCACAACAATAACAATGACCATAAAGATCGTAATAACAATAATGATAATAATGATAACAGTGACAGCAACAACAGCAACATACAATTATAACAATAAGAGTCATAATTATAAAATAAGTAAATAAAATAATTAAATAAATAAATAAATAAATACATAAATTAAAATACTGACACTAATAATAACGAACGGAGAACAACAACGATAATTCCGAGAATGTATTGGTAGTAAATGGCAATCGGACAGTGAGAAGAACGACATAAGGAATTCTAACAAGAAGAATCATAATATGTAACAATTGAATAAATAAATAATAAAAAAATAAATAAATACACACACACACACACACACACACACACACACATAAACAACAACAAGTGGAATAGAGAATAACGCTAATTCCGAGAATATATTGGTAATAAACAATCAGAGAGTAAGATAAGGAAAAAACACCCACCCCACCCCTCCACTCCCCCAGGAAAACTCCATTGGGGGGAGGGGGAGGGAGGGGGGGGGGGGGGGGGCGGGGGAAGGACCTATCAAACGTGACCCTCTGGGCAACTACAAATCACTGTCAGTCATACCAGACTTCTCGGCAAGGCGCCAGAGCAGGAAAGGCGGGGGCGCCGCCATGTTAAGGCTGAAGATTAGGTAGCGCGGCCGTCATGAGCTTCCGCAGCGGGTTGGAAGTTGCTTAAGGTGTGGGAACGGGCGGCGAGCTGAATCGCGGCCGCGTCTCGCCCGGGCTGCTCGCCCGGCGCGTCCGCCCCGTTCCGTACACGCATTCTCCTTCGGCATTTTCGCGAGCGAGCGCTCGGCGTGCGAGGTCTGAGTCGGTGCTGGCGGTAAAGGGTGCGCGAGAAATTGATCGATCCCGCCACTCCGGCTGCAGCGCTTCCCGCTTGCCGAGTCCCAGCGTGAGTTCGAACGGCTGCCGCGGTTTCTCCGACGGACACGTTGGGTCTCTGCGCGGTCGGCGTCTTGACGGTCCGTAGATGGTGGCGTGCCATCGGTGACGACGGTGGGAGAGCGACCTCGCCGGTTCTCTCCAACCCGGAACGAGGGCCCTAGGTGCGTGGGACAGGAGGCTCCCCCCCTTCGGCCTCAGAAAGAGTAACGCCTGGTTCATCTCGCGAAGGACGCGCCCGTCCCATCGGGTCGTGGTCCGGCACGTGGTAACGAGCAGGCGAGGCGTTCGGGGACAGGCTCCCGTTCTCCCCTCCCTGCTAGACCGGCCCTCCCCGAGTTTGCTGCTGCCGCTGCCGTCTCGGGGGGCTGGCGTCGGTCGGACCGAAGAAGGATTCTCGCTTGCGATTGGGCCCTGAATCTGTTGTCCGCCGCCACCGCAGTCTCTGGTGAAGACCGACTCCGCGCGCTGCTTGCGCCGGCTCGCTAACGCGGATCGCCCACGGACTCATCATCTGTGAGAGCGGTCCCACCGGCAAGCCTGCGATCGGCCGCTGTGCTGGTTCTTCTGTCCGACAAGGGATCAGGAGGAGGAGGACACGCAGAACACGGGTTGCATTCTGGTTGATCCTGCCAGTAGTCATATGCTTGTCTCAAAGATTAAGCCATGCATGTCTAAGTTCACACCCTCGTACGGTGAAACCGCGAATGGCTCATTAAATCAGTCGAGGTTCCTTAGATGATCCAAATCTACTTGGATAACTGTGGTAATTCTAGAGCTAATACATGCCGACCAGCTCCGACCCCCCCGGGGAAAGAGCGCTTTTATTAGTTCAAAACCAGTCGGGTTCTGCCCGTCCTTTGGTGACTCTGGATAACTTTTTGCCGATCGCATGGCCCCGAGCCGGCGACGCATCTTTCAAATGTCTGCCCTATCAAATGACGATGGTACGTGATCTGCCTACCATGTTAGCAACGGGGTAGCGGGGAATCAGGGTTCGATTCCGGAGAGGGAGCATGAGAAACGGGCTACCACATCCAAGGAAGGCAGCAGGCGCGCAACTTACCCACTCCTGGCACGGGGAGGGGAGGTAGTGACGAAAAATAACAATACGGAACTCTTTTGAGGCTCCGTAATTGGAATGAGTACACTTTAAACCCTTTAACGAGGATCTATTGGAGGGCAAGTCTGGTGCCAGCAGCCGCGGTAATTCCAGCTCCAATAGCGTATACTAAAGTTGTTGCGATTAAAAAGCTCGTAGTTGGATCTCAGGCATGGGCGCACGGTCCGCCTCGCGGCGGTCACTGTGTGTATTGATTCCCATCCTACGCTTCCCGGTTGTTCAGCCCATGGTGCTCTTCATTGAGCGTTTTGGGTGGCCGGAACGTTTACTTTGAAGAAATTAGAGTGTTCAAAGCAGGCAGGTCGCCTGAATAATGGTGCATGGAATAATGGAATAGGACCTCGGTTCTATTTTGCTGGTTTCGGAACACGAGGTAATGATTAAGAGGGACAGACGGGGGCATCCGTATTGCGGTGTTAGAGGTGAAATTCTTGGATCATCGCAAGACGAACAACTGCGAAAGCATTTGCCAAGCATGTTTTCATTAGTCAAGAACGAAAGTCAGAGGTTCGAAGACGATCAGATACCGTCGTAGTTCTGACCATAAACGATGCCAACTAGCGATTCGCTGGTGTTGCTTCATCGACTCTGCGGGCAGCTTCCGGGAAACCAAAGTTTTCGGGTTCCGGGGGAAGTATGGTTGCAAAGCTGAAACTTAAAGGAATTGACGGAAGGGCACACCCAGAGTGGAGCCTGCGGCTTAATTTGACTCAACACGGGAAAACTCACCCGGTCCGGACACTGTAAGGATTGACAGATTGATAGCTCTTTCTTGATTCGTGGGTGGTGGTGCATGGCCGTTCTTAGTTGGTGGAGCGATTTGTCTGGGTAATTCCGATAACGAACGAGACTCTAGCCTACTAAATAGTTCGCCGATCCTTCATGCGTCGGCGCTAACTTCTTAGAGGGACAAGTGGCGTTTAGCCACACGAGATTGAGCAATAACAGGTCTGTGATGCCCTTAGATGTCCGGGGCCGCACGCGCGCGCTACACTGAAGGAATCAGCGTGGCTTTCTCCCTGGCCCGAAAGGGTTGGGAAACCCGTTGAATCTCCTTCGTGATAGGGATTGGGGCTTGAAATTGTTCCCCATGAACGAGGAATTCCCAGTAAGCGCGAGTCATAAGCTCGCGTTGATTACGTCCCTGCCCTTTGTACACACCGCCCGTCGCTACTACCGATTGAACGGTTTAGTGAGGGCCTCGGATTGGACTCGGCCCGCCCTTCACCGGGCGGCGCCGCTGTTCCGAGAAGACGCTCGAACTTGATCGTTTAGAGGAAGTAAAAGTCGTAACAAGGTTTCCGTAGGTGAACCTGCGGAAGGATCATTACCGGTTACCCAGCTGCTTACTGTGCGCAGTACAGCAGATGAGAGACGCTCATGTCACCGCGCTTGGTGGAGAGAGAGAGAGAGAGGAGACCGAAGAGAAGGCCACGGCTCGCGCCGAACCGTGGTGAGGGGAGGTACCGTCCTCAAGGCGGCCGGCGTTTGCCTCGTGCGGTCGGCCCGCCTCCCCGAAAAGTGTGACTTTGGGGTACCTGGTCTGCCGGGATGCCGGGTCGCCTCTCGCGCCCGTCCGGTCCTCGTGTGGGGGGGGGCGGGGGAGGGAGGCGCTGCTGTCGGCAGGTTCGGCAGGGGAAGCAGGAGAGGCCTCAGGCGCCCCCGGGAGCTCTCGTTCCCGGACCGGCGTCCTCCTGGCGAAGGTTCAAAGAGCGCCCAGTCCTCGTGCGGGCACCGCCCCCTGGGTTTCTGTTGTCGTTACCTTTCTTCGCATGCTCTGTTGCAGAAAAAAAAAAAAAAAAAAGCGGGGGCGATTGCCGTCGGCCGGCTCCTGGGCCTCTGTGGGGGCGGGGGGCCCACGGTGAAAGCCCACTGGTTGCCAAAGGGAAAAAGAAAGCGAACTGGACACACAACTTTAGGCGGTGGATCACTCGGCTCGTGCGTCGATGAAGAACGCAGCCAGCTGCGTGAACTAATGTGAATTGCAGGACACATTGAACATCGACACTTTGAACGCATATTGCGGCCAAGGGTCCGTCCTTTGGCCACGCCCGTCTGAGGGTCGGCGAAGTTCTACCCATCGTCGGGAGGCTCTTTCCGGCGCCTTGAGCTCTCGAAGCGGTGGCGGCAGCAGCGCGTCCTCTCGGGCGGGCCCGTCCGGCTCCGTGGCTCCAAGATCAGACCCCGGTCCGTGGCGCGGTGGTCCACACACCGCCGCCGCGGCGGCCGACTTCCTATACGACGGGCCTCGCGATCCCCCCCACCACCCACCACCACACACGGCCTCTGCGGTCCTCGCGAGCGGAGGAGGAGGAGGAGGAGGTGGTCGGGGAGCGCGGGCGAGAAGAAAGCGGTAGGAGGAGGCGACACTTTGTCCTCTGCGCGGGCGAAGGACATGGCTCGGATCGGATGCCTCATGCCTTCGCGCAACCGCCCCCAAGCTTCCTCCGGCCCCGCATTTTTTTTTCTTCTCCTTGCCCGTCGTCCCTTTCCTTTCCGACCTCAGATCGGACGAGAGATTACCCGCTGAATTTAAGCATATCACTAAGCGGAGGAAAAGAAACTAACAAGGATTCCCCCAGTAACGGCGAGTGAGTGAAGTGGGATCAGCCCAGCACCGAATCCCCCAGCATCTCGCTGGCGGGAACTGTGGTGTATGGGACGCCAACTGTCGTTCGCACCGGTGACCGAAGTCCTCCTGATCGGGGCCTCTCCCAGAGCGGGTGTCAGCCTTTACTGGTCGCTGGTG